>JBBYHM010000003.1:7398173-7441423 GCA_038381775.1 Adansonia rubrostipa | reverse complement strand
TATATATATAAATAAAAGGATGGCCAAATTGTTTAATCCAATAATTAAGCTATAAAATATTTTGCAATCTCAAATTGATCACGATAAATAATTGAAATTACTTGAGATGAAACATGAATTTATACGTTTTAAAGCCAATCTTTTATAAATGAAATAAATCTGTTTTTGGTCTTTAAATGTGATGTGTACTCAAAATTTTCATACTAGACGATCAAGTTATAAACTTTTGTACTTAAATGAAATGGAATTTGAAGAACATGAGACATATGCATCAACTATTGAGTCAAATATAAGGTGCCAACTACTAAGTTCATGAATTATAATAATTGAGTTTTATATTAACAACAAATTTTCAAAGATTATAGGTAAATCAATTCCATTCTTTTTATGTTGAAATATTGATATTATATCGATTAAATTTTAAGATTTTATGGTTTTATATTTAAATTGAGTCTGTTCATTTACTGTTAATTCATTTTCGCTTAAATAAAATAATATGAAATTTTTTATTCCATTATATTATTTCAATTTTATAACTTTTTAAAATTTTTCACATGATAAGTCATTTTATTTCTGACCTATTTCTGATGAGATCCATTAATATACATTATATAAAATTTATTAAATTTTAAATTTTTATGACTTTATATTCAAATTAAATCTCTTGGTCGAATGTCCGGTAAATTGAATGCATACACATGTCATATGGTTGGGAGTTTGGTGAAATGATTAAAGCAGATAAATTTTAATCAGTACACCGTATGGACATTGAAAAAAAAAAAAGAAATTATATGTGCATCCCCCAACCATCAAAGGATGGGAATTGTACGCATGTGATAAATATTAATAAATAATAGGATCTTTCGATTTAGACAAGCTTGGAGATTTCTCGATAGATAGTTTACACTACTCTGAAAGTCATATTAATTTAATTATGGTAGATGTTAACGGGTAACGACTAAGAATCATTTAATTGGAGTAATTAATTAATAAGAAGAGTTGATTAGTATTCAATGATATTGATTGAAATGATATATATAAACAGAAGAAAAATGCAATGAGAATATTAATTAAGATGATATTTATAAAAAAAAATATGTAATGAATAAATTATTTTTTTAAATTTAGTAAAAAGAATATACTGAATGAATAATTAAATCATTGTTACCAGTGTTTATAGACATTAGTTAAATAAATCTCAAAAAATATAATAATAATATATTAACTGTAAAACTTTTTTTTTCACAAAGATGAATAAATAATCTTAATGGGTGCTTGCAAATCCTTAGTCATTAAAGAAGTTTATCTCTTTAATAATTGATCACCTACTCGTACAATTAATTTTGTTATCACTAGCTAGTAACCAATTCAACTAAAATGACACATTGTTATTGTCCTAGATGTTGAAATTGTCATTGCATTTTGCTTTGATTGAAAATTGATATTGTATTTTTGCTTTAGATAATTTTGGGACCACAATTAATGAAAATAGAACATGTTGTTACTATATTTAAATTTAATTTGAACAAAATACAAAATATAATATGGATATTAAACATGTAAAAATATATACCTGACGTGTTTTGAGGAATAAACCTTAAGTCAATGTGTAGTGTAATAAAATTATAAAAAAAATTAAGTTTTTTCTAGAAAAAAATTTATATAATACGAGCATAACGTAAAAATATGGATAAAAAGCAAAACTTTTGAGTAATATGTAATCAGGGCATTGCCAAGGGGCAACCCGAGGCCTCGGTCCTCTTCGGCTATTCCTCGAATCCTTATATTTTTATTTTTAAGTTTTTTTTGTCACATTTAAAATAATAAAAAATTTTATTTTGCCCCTAAAAAGATATATTTTAATTTTTTTTATCTCAATCTGTCAATATAAAATTCTTTGTTTCACTTCTAATCATGATTTCAGGAATATGCCTCAATGAAATCCAGAAAGTCCCTCAAACTTCTTTGCATATACTCCTACGGATACCATTACCATGACCTTCTACAATATTCTCTAAGAGTGATAGCACTAAGTGTTTATCTCAATCTGTCAATATAAAATTCTTTGTTTCACTTCTAATCATGATTTCAGGAATATGCCTCAATGAAATCCAGAAAGTCCCTCAAACTTCTTTGCATATACTCCTACGGATACCATTACCATGACCTTCTACAATATTCTCTAAGAGTGATAGCACTAAGTGTGTGGCATTTAATTTTTGCTTATCTTAAGGAAAATTTCTTATTATGTTTTTCTTTTTTTTTTCTCTAGAAAACTTATGCCAGTTCAAATCTAGGACTGTTTAGAAAACACTTTTAATTTTAATTTTTATATATCTTGAAAATCCCATTTGAAAAAAACAGTTTTATTTTATTTTATTTTTACTATTTAATCATAATCCCTTTATAATTAAGCTAATTTAAAATTGATTGATAAATAAATTATAATTAAATAGTCTAAAAGGCAAATCTAATAACAAGATAAATACCTATTTTATTTCATAAAATGAAGTAGTTTGTTACTCATGGTTAGTTTTACTTATTTAATATATGTTTACACACAGAAATTAGTACTTTTCACAATTATATTTGAGTTTAAAATTTTATAATATATAAAATTTACATCCAATATAATATAAAATTTTAATATAAATGAATTGATAATTTTTAAAATCTTTAAAATAACTTTTAGTAATACTATTTTTGTATATTTTAAAATTATTGTTCAATTTTTTAATATAACAAAAAAAACAGTTTGTATGTTATTAAATCTTAATAATAAATTATATTATAATACAAATCTACTGTCTTAAAAAGAATTTTGAATATTTAAAATTATGAGTTAATATTAAAAAAAGATAAAATACAACAACATACAATACTATTAAAAAGAAATGAAAAGAAAAAAGGATAATAATTTCATGCACGGATAATAAAAAAAGACTCTACAAACAGGATCGTGGAGTGACATGTATCCCTAATTATTAATTTAAATATATTCTACTAGATATATGTCATTTCACGAACTGTGCTTGTAATGTTTTCTCTTTCCATCGTCGATGTTTAAAATAATAATTGAAGAAAAATATTATTTACTTTAGAAGATTCTAATAATAAAATATTATTATTTAATCCAAACAAAAAAAAATATGTATGATTTTGGATTGAAAAGATCAAAAACAAATTCAAACTTATAATAACTTAGAAAGATATAATCTTTCAATTCCATTTCACTTTGGAAGCCTAGATTTTTAAACGTTCTCAAATTCAAATACATTAAAAAGATTAGATCTTTTAATAGAATTTTTAAAGTTGTAGAATTTTATGCCTTATCCTACCTATTAAGAATATAAGTTTTTCATATAAAACAAAAGAGGAGTTAGACTTCAATCCATTGAAATGATAAGGTTCTCACGTTAAAAGAAAATAAAGCTAAGAATTGACCGCACATGAAATGATTTCATTTTTTCTAATCCATATATGTGCAATGATTCATATGCACTACTCCAAACCTACCATTATAAAGTTTTTTTTTATTATTTTTGAACACCTCATACATTTAATTTTTTTTTAAAATTTTTGATAATAAAAATATGGTACACAATATTATAAAAAAATTAAATTTATAATATCAAATACATAAAATTCAACTTCTTAATATGAAATATATATATATATATATATGATGAAAGAGTGGAGATATTATTTATATCGAAAAAGAAAGTAGAGATCAAAAAATCACTAAATTTTTTTTTTTAAAATCAGATTGAGAATAGAAAATAATTAAAAATAGTAAAATTTTTATTTAAAGTTATTAAATACCATTTACAAATGATTATATAAAATAATCGTATTCGGATACAATCACCTATAAACTTTGGTTCTGAATTTTCTTTTACTTCAATGTGAACCCTTTCCACTTCCATTTCCATTTGTGGTCTGCTTATTAACATAGGTGACTTTGGAGAAAAGCTTTTTTTTTTCTTTCTAATTTTCTCTGGCACTTGATGGCGCGCGGACATTGTGCTGGTCATCACTCACCTTTTCTTTTTGTCTTCACTCACCTTTCACACCTCTTAATTATTATTACGCAGATAGATCTATAGTCAGTACTATATAAGTAGGTATATTATTTTTTATTTTGATATAAATATATATTGATATCGGTGTGTTTTAATATATTATTTTGGGTTTATCATAGTTTAAATATTTTTAATTTATATTTATAAAAAATATTTTTAAATATGAAATAAACAAGAATAAATAAATTTCATAAATTAAATATTAATCAATTATATATAATGTTCTAAAAAAAACTTCATCAAATATAAAAAAATCAATATCAGTTAAGTAGTAAGGTTGAAATTTTTTAATGATCGCTAAATTTATGAATAATTATGTTTAGTATTCATCAAATTTATGAGTGATTATGTATATTATTTATCAGATTTAAGATCAATATTTTTAACTTCTTTTTACAAGCTTATATTATGCGCGGTGAGTACAGTTATTTTCGATCGATATCACTGAAACAGGCTGGTACCTACCGGTATAGCCAGTACAAACTGAAAACCAAGATCGAAATGAAACAACTATTGTCGGTGTCATTATATGTTAAAACCGGTACTGTACCGATAACACTAAGATAGACGATCACTTTTTTTTTATAATTAAATTTAAATAAAAATATTTTTAAATTATTAAATATTATTTTGGGTCAGACCGAGTGGATCAAAAATAATAAAAAGCCTATCTAAAATCTAATTTGAATGGATCGAACCTACTAGATCGAATATATAGCTCGATTCTTCAATAAGTATTGTGCAAATCCATTCACTTTCCTTCTCTCATCATATATATATATATATATATAAGGAAGTGATGAAAGGAAGTAAGTTGTCCTTTTTCTTCTTTCCCTCCCCAAACACATTTCCACTTCATTTCCTTCCTCTTTCCCCCTTATCAAACACAGTGCCAAGTTTGATGAATTAATCTTTAATCAGAATGCTTGTATTAGTATTATCTCAACATTGATTCAAGGAAATTTTTATTTTTTTAATTTAATTTTCTTGTTGTTTGATTGACATTTAAAATAATAATAAAAAATTAAGAACATGTGCAGGATAATCCGCAATAATTATTTTGTCCAACTTTCCAATTAAAAACATGAAGAATATTTGAGAAATTATAAATTTTCAAGCTTGAAGGAGGTGTTGGTAGTTTATTGGGTGAGCTTTATCTTTAGATTTAGTCTAACTTTCAAATTTTCATGCATAAAATGTGTTTGGCCATTTTCCTTGCATTAACTTTGACCATTATCTATATTAATCTATATTAATATAAAAAAAATCTAGTTGAGTTTAGTATGACGAGTTAGTGGCACCAACTCGTTTAACGAATTTACTAAGAAACCTAATTAAAATAATAATATTAAGTCAATTATGTAGGTTTATATTTTTAAAAAAAGAAACTACTCACATATCTAAAATACTATTAACTTTCTCTTTAATAAATTACCCATTTATCATAAACTATTATATTTAACTTTACTTCTATTCTAAAAAATTTTTCACATTATTTTTTTTCTTTTTGTTCATCTATTTTTTTTTTCCACTCACATAGTGTAAATGTTTCTAGTATCCTTCGTTTATTTTAATGAAGATTTCCTTCATCATTTTATTCATAATTCATATCTTCCATTTGAAAGGTAAAAAAGTTCACATAAAATTTGCTTTCCTAATTTCTTGAAGGCAATATAGTTGAAATATATTTATTAAATCATTAAAAGTATCATTTATTTATATTTCTTATTAAAACTCCAATAATGAATGTAATATTAAATATTAAAAATAGTATATATTTCAATTTAAAATGTTAAGAAATAATTAAAATATAAAATATTGAAATTATTAAAATAGTAATATTTTTATAACAAAGCATTTTTCATCTTAAAATAATAAAAATAATATTTATTATGAAACTAGAGATATAATACTATTTAACATTAATAATAATCAAAATAGCGATATTTATAAGTACATATTAAATGGAATTTTTATTAATAATTTTTAAATAATTTTTAAATTAAAATATAATAAAAATAAATTTTTATTAATACAATGATATTTTAAATGAGATCAAGTTAAGCACGAACCTATAAAATCATGTCCAAAGCTTCACCTAAGTCAGATTGAGCTAATGAGTTTTATAAATCCCAAGCATATTGACAACTTGTTTTTGAAAATTTTCTTTTCTTTTTTTAAAGTTAAAGACAATTTTCAAATTTTCGCATTATTTTTAGTTGGTAAGAAAATCATTTTTCCTTTATCATATGATTATTTATCAAATGAACACTTAAAAGTATAAAAATAAATTTTTGCCAGGTAATTTTTATGAAACAAATGGAACTTTAAATGTTATGAAAAGCTTATATATACTTTTGTTATAAAATGTAACTTATACTAATTGATAGTGACATAATATTATTTATACTATGAAAAAGAATATATTACTATATTTATGTTATATATGATGTGATTAATTTTGGTGTTACTCTCAACTCATTATATTCAATCGAATTTTTATTTTTCAAAAATCGTTGATGCCATTATATTAACTATAATTTTATTTTGGTTACAAATCATTTGTAACTTTGTTAATGAAGATATTAACATGTAGTTATATACTTTTATTATTTACGTTTTTTTAATTTATTTTTTAATTTTGAAAATAAAATTGTAAAATTAGTTATTTATATATAATGAAGTGAGTGAATTTAGTGTCACTCTTAACTTTTAAAACTCAATCGAATTTATATTTTTCAAAAATCAATGGTGTCATTATATTATCTACAAGTTTGTTTTGATTATAAATCATTTTTAACTGCACTTTTACTATTTACTTTTTTCTTAATTTATTTTTTAATTTTCAAAATAAAATTTTAAAATTATGTTAATAATATAAATTAAGAAAAAAATTATATAATTTTATAAAATTATCTACGTGATAAATATATTTTTTTTAAAAAATAATTGTTATTCATATTTTTTTCTTAACTATCCGGTGAGATCATCAAATTTTCATAAATTACTTTATAAAAAAAGGGTGTTAAAAAAGAAATTTATACAATGAAAGGGAGAAAAAAACAGCCTAACAACACGGCCAATCAACAACAAGGAGGGCAGGCTCTTCCACTTGTCACATTTAAACCTAGCAAAATGAAGGGCACGATCTTGCACGTGTCACATTATACCAACGAGAAAACACGTGGTTGTAATTTCATTGGTGGCTTTCATTGAATAATAAGAAGCTCCGAACTTGTCTATAAAAACCCAGCAAGCTTAGTTCCTGCTTCGTCCACTTGCAAAATATCGAAGTCTTTTGCACACGCACAAAAAAAAAAAAAAAAAGGGAAAACGAAAATGGTTGTCACAAGTACAGCAACAGTTGAGTCCAATTATGACCGGGAAAGTGAGTTAATGGCTATTGACAGATCAAAATCCGGCATAAAAGGACTCGTCGATGCTGGCTTGGCGAAGCTGCCACGAGTTTTCGTTCATGATCACTTGAATCTTCAGTTTAAGTCGGGGCCTCCACCGGCCAACATGGAGATCCCTATCATTGACATGGGAGGTGTCAACGATGACTCCACTCGGCGGGCTGAGATAATGAACCAAATCCGAAATGCTTGCCAGAAGTGGGGGTTCTTTCAGGTGGTTAACCATGGGATCCCTGTAACCACTCTGGAAGAGATGATTAATGGCATTCGAAGGTTCAATGAGCAGGAACCCGAAGCCAAGGAAGAGCTCTACTCACGCGATGAATCCAAGAAGGTTACATTCAACACTAAGATTGATATGTCGCAAGCCCTGACGGCCTATTGGAGGGATACCTTGACTTGTGTTATGGCACCTCATCCACCTTCCCCCGAGGAGCTGCCAGCAGCCTGCAGGTAAAAATTACACCAACATCACCATCAAACATGGAAAATGATAAACGATTTTCATTACTAATACCTACTTGGATGTATCAATTTGGCAGGGAGATAATGATTGATTGCACAAACAATGTGATGAACTTGGGGCTTACCCTATTCGAATTGTTATCAGAAGCTCTTGGGCTCAATCCTAACCACCTCAAGGACATTGGTTGCGCCGAGGGACTTTATGTTATGGGCCATTACTACCCTGCGTGCCCTGAACCAGAACTGACAATGGGCACTGGCATCCATACAGACAGTGGTTTCCTCACTGTTCTCCTCCAGGACCAAATGGGTGGCCTACAGGTCCTCCACGACAATCAATGGATTGATGTTACCCCAATTCCTGGAGCTCTTATCATAAACCTCGGAGACCTCTTGCAGGCAAGTACATGATTCCATTAATAATTTTAATTACCTTTAGCACCTACCACCTTTAAAAAAAAAAAAAAAAAATTTCGAGTTGCTCACAATTTGGAAAAAGGAACCCAATCATGAACTTGACTGATGTCCTTGTTGGTGATCAATACTTTGCTTGTTTTGTCACTCTCTGAAAAAGCTTATTTGTTTTACTTCTGCAGCTGATAACAAACGACAAGTTTATCAGCGTCTATCATAGAGTGCTGGCCAAAAATGTAGGCCCTCGGATATCAATTGCTAGCTTTTTCCGAACATATATTCAGCCAGACAATGCCTTAAGAATGTACGGACCAATAAAAGAGCTGCTTTCGGAAGACAACCCACCACTTTACAAAGAAACTAACGTGGTCGACTACTTCAAATTCAAGCACGTTAAAGGTGTAGAAGGGACCTCAGCTCTGGCACATTTTAAGCTCTGAAGAAGAAAAAAAAAAAAAAAAGAAGAAAAACCCGGTTTAAAGTGAAAATTTTCTTTGAAGTTTTAGTGTTTTGCTACTCTAGTTGGAACTTAATTTCTTGCTTTTATATGCGTCAAATAAGTTAATCCCATCTAAGGGAATTAATTACCAAGATCATGCATCTTTGAGTTATATTTTATTTCTTGGTTTTTCTTCTCCTATAATATGCATATGTACTTTGATAAATAAAGTTCCAAGATGGAGGTCCCTCCTATCTTGAATATATGTGTCGTGTATGCCGCCTACCTAGAAAAGCTCTTCTTCTCTCTGTAATTCAATATCGCTTCCTACTTGTTGGCTTTGCCTTGACAGTGTAATTTGTTATGAATAATAAAATAAAATTAATATTTTCCAATATACATTCATTGTTCTTGTGTTTTTTATTTGTTAAAGTATATATCACAATAATGTTTTTAGTGATGTAACATAAAATTTGGAGATGAGTTACATCCCTCTTGCATTAATTTTGACATGGTTACAAAATTTGTTTGCATAAAAAAATAAATTAAAAGAAATCGGTTTTACCATCGAGTGTCTTTAAATTTTCTTTGAAGTTAATCAAATTATTATTACAATAGCTGACATTTATTTTTATCCGTTTCAATGCATCGAAAGTTTTTTTTGTTTGATATAATTAATAATTTTAATGAATGTTTGTGGAATATTCATAACAAAATCATTTTCTATATACTATATAAAATGATTATTTTTTTAAAAAAAATTCAAATAATGAACAATATATGTATATCATTAATTTATAATTTGTTTAATTTATAAATGGAAGTCCACTTGTTCTTAACCCTTTTTACAATAAGTTGAGAACAATTAATTATCCAAAAAAAAGAAGGAAAAAAAAAACAGGACAACAGCTTTAATTATTAGGTTTGTGGCCCTTTCAGATGTGGTCCATAGTATTGATAATTAGGGTTTCAATGGTACGAGGTTCTGATATAAGTTATTGATCATTGCAAGTAGCTGTTGATCCCATCGACCCAACCCACAATGAATAAGTTAGATTAGATATGAAGATTTTTTTATAATTATTTTTAAAATATAATATTTAATAAATTTAAATTTTTATTTATTTAATTTTTTTAAAAAAAATTGAAATTACAATATTTTTTATAACAAAAAATGAATTGGTCCACTCAAAAAAATATTGAACCTAATTTTCACTTAAAAAAAAAAGAAAATTACTATCAATTACCATGTTGAAGATTAAATATATTATTACAAGAAAAAATATCATACATCATGAGTAGGATCTTTGTACGAGAGAGTACTGGAATATTAATTAATGTTATTAAATTCATGTGCCTACCGACAATTACAGATTATAAAGATGTTCACGCATCAATTAAGTTGGGTGGAATCAAACACGATTCCATTTAAATTATTTTAATTTAAATTTATTAGTAAAATATTAAAAATTTATTCTATTTATAATTTTATGTAACTCGGCAAATCATCTTATTGATAAATGGATCTATTGATGATACATAAAAAATTAATGAATCTTTTATTGATTGGATGATTATAATATTATAATAAAAAATTATTATTAAAATATTTTATTTAAAATTCAAATAAAATAAAATAAATTTATAAAATAAAATAAATAATCTAAATTATAAATCAAATTATAAAAATAATTCGATCTAAATTGAGATATGCTTACCAACGGTGGCTAGTATGGACAAAACCAGAAACCAGCAACGCCGTCGGCACCTTGTTTTTGGGTATTAAAAGTTACTCGTCACAGACACGGTACATCTTTATTATAAGACGTGGGCAACACGAGAATTTGGTCACCTAAAGTTTAATATCTTTTTTTTATTTCTTTTATTCAATAGTATCTTTATTTTAATAGTATGATCAAGAGAAAGAAAAAAAAGGAATAGAAAATATTTTAATTAATGAAAATTTAATTAATTAATTAATTAATTCTAAAAGGAAAAAGGTAAAAAAAAATTTAAGAGTAATTTCCTCTAATTGATAAGAAGCAATTGAAAATTGAAATTTAAATATAGCATCTCTAAATATTTTTATTTTATTTGATTCAAGTAATTAATGATAATGATATTCACTAATTAGTAATTAAGAATGTAATTTGATAGTTAACAAAATTGATTTGATATGAGCAAGGAGAGAAAATATTTAATTTCAAATGGTTTCTTGCATTTGATTATTAAGTTGTTAAGTATATATTTTACTAGGGTAAGTTGAGAAAATTTATATAATCACTATTTTATAAGGTTTGAAGAAATTAAAACCAAATCAATCATAATTATCATTAAAAAATAAATGAGGTTTTAATTGGAAACTTAATTCTACTTTCCAATAAAAAACAATTTCATTTCAAAATCAAATTTTATAATTTGAAAGGAATTTTCATATTAATGTAAAAATGCAGGACCTAATACATTTTGCACATGGTATATATAAAAGGTTGCCTCCTCTCATATAATTTTTTTTAAAAAGAATTTGAGGGGAAAAAATGATATAAAAAAAATGGATTCAAAGGTAGAATGGAAAATTGAAAAAGAGAAAGTGAAATTATAGTAATTTGATTCACCATAAATTTTTATTACAACGTTGAAGTGTTTATTTTTTTCTAATAATATATTATTCACTTTATATTTGAAAATATGTAATAAATTTGAAAGAATTTTCCATGCAACATTTTATATGAACTTATGTACTTTAAATAAATTATCTCCTTTAAAAAAAATAAAATATAATTGTTTCAAGATTTTTTATTTCTTTTAAAATAAAAAAAAGCAATTTATATAAATTTTTAATATATAAAAAATTTTTATTTTTATATAAATTTATTAATTATATTATATTTTTATATATAATTATGTAACATACATCGCACAAATTTAAAATTGATTAATGTGAACGTAGAAACCAAATCAATCCCTCGTGAGATTGCCTTTCATGAATATTCGTGATGATTCATTGTCCCCACCAAAGGAAAGCTAAAATCTTTTTTGAATTTTCTTAAATCTTCATTTGTTTTAATATAAAAAATGACGGACAATTGCAATGGGCCCAGCACATATTAGCCATTTGTTTTGTTCCTTGTAAAATGAAAGTAAAACCACGAGAATCTTCCTTCATTATTATATTATTATTTGGTCCTCAAATCTTACTCATTATTTTCCATTGCCCCTCCAATAATTGATTCCTTTTTATTACAAGTAATAATATTGAATTAGTTTAAAGCACGTGTTAAGTAGCTCCAAATCAGAAAGCGAGGGGTGAAAATAGTAAAAATAAATAAATAAATAAATAAAAATGTTATCGTTTATATTATGGAAAAAATTATAAAAACATGAATTTAACCTTTGAATAGTCCTTAAAGGTACAGTGACAATAAATAATTTCAAGAAAAGAAATAAAAAATAAAAAAATTATTAGAAAGAAAGTTGTAAAGAAATTTTTGCCCTTATCAAAAAACCTCTCCTTCCTTTTTCTCTCTTCTCATACCATTTGTCTTTTATATTTCCCAGAAAAAAATAGTAAAAAGTATGTTTGATTTAATGTTTCTTGCCGACAACGCACATTTTCTCCATTTATACCAAAAATAAATTTTTTTGGTTTACTATAAATCAAGTTTACTTTAAAATGTTTGCCACATCTATGCCAAAAGGTTTGAATAAGCTTTAAAAAAGTAATTTTTTTTCCTAGAGATTAGATGTTTACAACATAAAACAATGTATATTACATATAAATAACAATCCATTGCAAAATTTCAGATCAATTAAATTTACATTGATTTACTACCAAAAAGAAAATGAAAAACACTTAATTATTGAAGAATTGGTTTGTTTAGATGATATTTAGTACAAAAAAGACAAGCGCTATTTTATCGAGGAATCAATCTAATAGATGGATCTTCTAAATGTATATTGAAATAAACCCGAAGCAGATGGATATATTTTCTAAAAGGATCGATCCTTTTTTATATATGATGATGATGGAAATGAAATTAAAAGAGGATCGAACCCCTTTTTTTACGTAGAATGTTCAAGCAAATTATTATATTGATCCCTAAAAGAATGGATCTATCCTTTCTATACATAATTTGTTTTCTCAATTTCTAGAGAAAATGAATCAATCCCTAGATTTAGGAGTTGCTCCTTTTTCTATACAGCATAAAAATTACACTTATCACAATGAAAATGATCAATACTTTTATATAAGAGATTGATTCATCTTATTTCATAAATCACCATCCACCACATTAAAACTTCCAAATCATAGTTATTTTTTATAGTTTCATCAATTCATTTCAACTTTATAGTAACAAATACTCATCGAACCCTTAGTGTGTATATATATATATATATATATATATATATATATACTTTATGTACATATAAACTAACTATATGTGTAGTAAAAGAGAGAGAATTTAGGGAGAAAGAAGAAAAAATTTCTCAATAAAGACAAAATTGTCTTTAAAATTTGCTTTCTAATAATTTTTAAAATCTTCATTTTCCTTCTTCGAATTATTTGTTGTCATTAGACCATTGAAAAATTTAACTCAATGGAATGCATGCTTTTGGAGTTATCCCTTATATTATATATTATATTTACCCTTTTTTCTCATCATTTCTTTAATAAATTTTTTCCTTCATCATTCATCAGTCACTACTTGATTCTAGTGGGGGAACACTTCAAAAATAGAATCTTTTGAGTACATTACACCCATGTGAAAAAAACATCCACTTTTATAATCGTCCCAAATATAAATTATATCTAAATTATGCCACAAAGAACACACCCCCCCTCCCCCCAAAAAAAAAAAAAAGAAACTCCTAACATTTGCATGCATCTTAATAAGATTAGAGCCTAAGGCTCAACGCTTACCATAAATCAGTAGACCTTTCTCTTTTCTTCTTCTTCTTCTTCTCCTCCTCATTGTTTCTTTTCCATTCTTCATCTTCATCTTCATCTTCTTCTTTTTGTTGTTTGTTTAATTGGAAAAATGGCAAGGAAGAAGATAAGAGAATACGATTCAAAGAGACTTTTGAAACAGCATGTAAAGAGACTGGTTAATATCGACCTTCCAATTTGTTCAGCTCAAGTACGATAAACCAGCCCCGAGCTCTCCTTTTTCCTCATTTCCATATACCACATGCTATATCAAATCATTGCTCAAATTGACTCAAAAACAAGATATTTAAAGCTATCTATAATTCTACGTTCATGTTCTTTTTTTTTTTTTAATTTTTTTTCATGTAGCAAAAACAAATAAGTGGACACCGAATGAAACTTGAAACAAATTGTTCTTTGTTCTAATTTTGTTTTGTTTTTTTTTTTGAATCTATAAGGTGACAAAATCAACAGACTTTACAGAACTGTTGGAGAAAGAAAAATGGCTATCGTCGAGAAGATTGGTTGTGAAGCCAGATATGTTATTCGGTAAACGAGGGAAGAGTGGCCTCGTTGCCTTGAACTTGGATTTCGCTGAAGTCATTCAGTTTGTCGGGAAACGCCTTGGACAAGAGGTTGATTAAATAAAAAATATTTAGTTCATTAATATATATATATATATATATATATACATGCTGATCAAAATCAAAACCTTCTATTTTTCTGAATTTTTTTGTCGATTTTATAACAAAATTAATGTTGGTTTTTTTTTTTCTTTAGATCGAGATTGAAAGTTGTAAGGGGCCTATAACAACCTTCATAATCGAACCATTTATTCCTCACAAAGAAGAATATTATTTTGCTATTGATTCTGAAAGGCTTGGCTGCAATATAAGCTTCTCAGAATGCGGTGGCATTGAAATTGAAGAGAACTGGGACAAGGTATTTCCTCCGACTAGGCTCTCAGAGTTGACTTCTTTGATATATTACTTCTGGTTCTAAGCTGCAGATTTTTTTTTTTTTTAATTTTTGTTGCAGGTTAACTCAATATTTCTTCCAACCGATAGTCCGCTGACAGAAGAAGCAATTGCTCCGCTCATTGCCAGTTTACCATTGGAGGTTTGGCACAAAACTCCAATTCTTCTACATTTTCATCAATGGAGTTCTAGCTATTTTTCTGGTTATAATGAAACTAGAATGCAGCAGCTCGAGGGTTAATTTGCTCAAATAGAAAAATTGCTTGTTGAGCAGTTTTCATGGAGGCAAATTGCCCCCCTGCTTGCATAAGATCCTTCAGGGAACTCTGAATCAGGCTTTTTTCCTGCATTTTTAGCTTTCACATATTAACTATTATATATGAAAGTAAAGCGTTTGAATTAGTGGACTGCGTTTATAGTTCTTTTCTTCTTGCTGATTTTCGACACTCTTTTAAATTGCGTATTTGCTGTCACAGATTCGAGGGAAAATCAGGAATTTCATGAAAGGCGTTTTTAAAGTATTCCAGGGTATGAATTACTTGCACATAATCAAATATTGATGGTTTTACATTGGCCTTTGATCCCATTGTCTTTAACCCTGTTTATTGTTGTCATTTCATTATGAAATATGTACTGCAAAAGCCTTGGCTCTAAGGAGGTTGTATTTTTAAGCAGATCTGGATTTCAGTTTCATAGAAATGAATCCTTTTACTTTGGTTGATGGAGAGCCATATCCACTGGATATGAGAGGCGAACTAGATGAGAATGCTGGTTTCAAGAATGAAGACAAGTAAGCATATATAAATATATATTATAAGTAAGAACCTCAAAAATTCGTTACCTATATAGAATTTTAAAAGAAAAGAGTCAATCGTCCTGATTTTTTTCAATGATTTGCAGGTGGGGTAATCTTGAATTTCCACTTCCTTTTGGCAGAGTCCTAACTCCTGAAGAAAGTTTCATTTATGATTTAAATGAAAAGGTAGTTTGCTTTTATATTGTTTCAATATCTACTAGCTTTGTTCTTTTTTCTGGGAATTCAAGCCTAGTTTCATTCATAATACGATAATTATACAATATATATTCACAATCATAATTTAAATCTCTTAATTAATCTATTTGCATTAAATTTATCGACTTCTACTCTTAGATGGATAAACTTTCTCCATACTTGGTTGGAACTGCATTTAATTAATACCTATATTGACTTATAGTGGATTATGAAAGTGACATTTGTCACTATCCAGGCCTTATCTCAGCAAATTAAGGCATCATTTCAAAAGATGACATTTTTATTTCAAGCTACTGCATCCTCCGTATGAAAAAAGAAAGTGAAGCTTATTAGCCAAAATTTCTTCAATTAAGAGCATTTTGGTCCCCCTAATATCTCATTGAAAAGCCAAGTTTATACAAGCTACAACCACTTAGGACAATTTTGTTTTTTTTCTTTAGAACAACCACAAGACTATTGGGTTATATGCCCTTACTTCATATTGAACTTTTGCAAGCTTTCTTAAGTACTTCCAATAGACTGATACATTTATGGGTTTATTTCAATATTACAGACAACTGCATCTTTGAAATTCACTCTTTTGAATCCCAAAGGACGTATTTGGAACATGATTGCTGGAGGTGGTGCAAGTCTTATTTACACTGATACTGTGAGTTTTTTTTTTCCCCGATTGATTCCATCTCATTTTTATGCAATATTATCTGCCAAACAACCATTATCGACCTAGTATCTTTTGGATCTAAATTAGGTTGGAGACTTGGGTTATGCAGCAGAACTTGGAAATTATACAGAATATGGAGGTCCAAGTGAGGAGGAGATGTTGAAGTTAGCTAGGGTCATACTTGATGTAAGAATCTTCCCGATAATTTTCAGCTCGTCTCTCCTTTTTAACCTATAGTATTTATATAATTTCTTCATCACTAAATTAGTCAACAACTATGTTACATAAACTCTATTTTTTTTTGAAGTATTCACGTCCGACACGTATTAAAACATGAGTATAGAATATAATTCTTTAAATATTTAAAAAATATATATATAAATTATATATATCTATGTTGAACATATATTCATATCCAACATTCACTGCTGTGTTTAAATAATATAGGTCGACAATCTTCCAATCTCTCGTGAATGATAAATAAGATTTGTTTGACAGTGTGCCACAGCAAACCCTGATGGTCGAAAAAGAAGTCTTCTAGTTGGGGGCAACATAGCTAACTTGACAGATGTTGGTGCTACTTTTGATGGAATTATTAGGGCTTTGAAAGAGAAGGTATATACGTATATATATATATATATATATATATATAAGGCCATTAATACAAACCAATAATTCCATTTCATATCTTTCATTTGTTGCTTTTAATTGCTCATACAAATATGATCTTTTGTCTATTATGGCATGAAAAAGAAATCTGAGCTTCGAGAAGCAAATATACATATTTATGTGAGAAGGGGTGGTCCAAACTATCAAACGGGCTTGGCCAAGATGCAAGCTATCGGAGAGGAGGTTGGTGTTCCCGTTGAGGTAAAATAATTTCTGGGTTTCAGACCAATAAACGTGATGTAATCTGTACTTTTCATTACTCTTGTATTCTTCATGATGTTCTGTCTTTTTTGAAAGGCTCTTGTTCAGACATGTCGGCCAAAGCATCAATATCGATCATGTTTTTTGTTTCAGGTATATGGACCAGAGGCAATAATGACAGGAATTTGCAACCGAGCAATTGAGGGCATTTAATTGTCTTCAGATCAGACAAAGAGTTTGGAGAAGAATATTAATAAGGAGGGGAAAAAAAAGAGATGCAGATCAAGTTTGTGATGAACAACTTCACATACTGGTTTCAACTCTTGTTAAATAATTTTCCCCTTTTTCTTGATAGTCTGACTTTTCAATAATCATTTGTGAGTAATTAAACTATTGAAAGTTGAATAAATTGCAGCATTATTATTACTATATAAACTAATCACGTTCTTCACACCCAGAATTAAAGAACAAATTGATCCGATGCTTTTGAAGCAATTTGTTTAAAAAGAAAAGAACTTTTTAGTTTGAAAGCAGAATTTCCTTATCCTGCCACGTGTTGCACGTGGTGACATGATTTTAATGCAAGATGAAGAAAACCTTAAAATTAGTTTTGTCCAATTTCTGTCCTGTCTTAATCACTGAACTCTGCCAAAATAAACTCCATCAGAAATGTTACAAGATACGAAATTTTTTGTATTTTTTTTTAATTTGATAAAAGTTTGTACAAAATTATCCTGCATACAAGAGTTCTTTTATTAATTTTGGAAAAAAAATTAAATTAAGATATTATATGGTAAATATTTCAAAATTGTCGACTGTAATCTTTAATATATATAATTATAATTATTATATTTATCAAGTTTATTAACAAACTTGAGTTTACCAACTTTTAAAGCGATCAGGAAAAATGTGCCTTGATTAGAAAAAAAAAAAAAAAATTCTGGTTGCTAACAGTGAAATCTGGTTGCAGAAGATGGTGGAATATCCATCTCCTCTTGTAATTCGTGAAGCCGAGTAAGTCTTAAATTGCATCAGCAAAAACATGGTATTTTGATTCACTGCTGGATCGAATAACTATAATTTATCTTTTGCCTTGTCAAAGAATAAAACTATTCCCCCCTCCCAAAGGGAAAAAACAACCAGTGTAGAACGATAATTTGTAGGATATCCGACCCAACTAACATCAAAGTAAAAATCAAGGAGAAAAATGAAGTTCGTAAAGTAGTGCCTCTTTGCCCTCACAAGGAGTAGCTCAGTGGCAAGGTTTGAGCTTGGTGCCTAAGCTGGCCTTAGGTTCTCGATTCGAGCTGTGCCAATGAGATCATATCCTTAGGCATCATTTAGGGGCACCCGGCTCGAAGTGGAGGTTGGTACGGATTGTAATATCTCTGCAGTTAGCAAAAAAGGGTGGACCTGAAAGACCCTACCTTTCTCCAGTCTTCGATATAAAAAATAGCGCCTCTTTGACATAACGAAGAATCCAATGGACAGATATAAAGTGGCCTTTAGAACAAATCATGGGTGCTTTTTAACCCTGCTTCTCTAGAACCAAATCAGTGGCTTCCATAAAACTTTGCCAGCCTTACTCTGACCTGTTTTTACTCAATAATATGGTTGCTTATTTGTGGAAGCTGATCTGCTCTCAAGCATGGCAAGAACATGTTGAATATTGTAGTCTGTAATACATTTTTCCATGACATGTACATCTGAATTTTGTCAATTTCTTAATTACAAGGAAAATTAATTAAAACAATTTAACAATGCGCAACATGAGCAATTTGTCTTTTTCAATTCACTTCATAAGTCAGACTTATCTTCAAGAAAAGAAATTTTCTAATTCTCAGAGAAAGTCTTTGAACAACTCCATCAAACACTGGAGAAAATGGCATCCCAAGCATCAATGGATTATAACAGAATTAAGGAGTTGAAGGAATTTGACGACACAAAAGCTGGTGTGAAAGGACTTGTAGATGCTGGCATAATAACATCCCCAAGATGTTCATATGACCAGCCGAGGAGCTTGCTGAGGAACTGAATTCCTGCCGAAGCAAACATCGAAGTCCCGATCATAGATCTAACCAACTTCAAAAATGGTAACCGGCATAAGGAGATTGTGGATGAAGTTAGGATTGCATCATCAAAGCGGGGCTTCTTCCAAGTAGTTAACCATGGGATCCCTTTCAATTTGTTGGATGAGTTGATTGAAGGGGAGCGTATGTTTAATAAGCAAGATTTGGAGTTGAAGAAAGAGATATATAGTCGTGAAAGCACGAAGAAAGTGAGATTCAACTCTAACTTTGATCTATGTACATCACAAACTGCTGATTAAAAGGACACTTAATCCTGTCTTTCCTTGATTCTGATCCTGATCCTAACGAAACGACAGCACTGTTCATGTAGCTAAACACTAATCTAATTTCTTATATTCTTTTTACCTGCCTGCCAATCACTTCCAACCTTGAAGCGCTGTTATGTTCCGAAACGTAAATTTGAATGATTTTGATTTGAATTTGGATTTTATTTTTTATATAAATTATGATAACAAAAAGAATACATTCAGTATCAATTAGTTAAAATTTAATATGAATATATATTTGAAAAGTATAAAAATATGAATTTCAAATTCATAAATATCTATACGTATTTCAAATTTATCATTAAATAAACATCCAACAAATTTATAATTTAAAAAATAATAATGAATGTTTAATTTAAATGCATCTCATTTTTTTAATCCAAACTTATTGTTTGAAATTCGAATTCTCAAATGCAACCTAAATTTATTTGAAAAATCTTAATTACTTCGTTATAAAATCTCTCCGTGATATGACCAAAAACATGATTAATAGGAATTTAGTCAATATATGAGCATTTATCACAGCAAAATTTTGCAAATATCTCTCGAATCAAAACTGAAGCATGCTGCTCAAGTATTATTGTAATCGGTCTGTCCATCTCAGTTGGTGGGACATTTACATAGATGTTTATGGTTTTATTTATTTATTTATTTATTCAGAAAACCAACACTCGAGTATATGAAGCATATCAGAAGATTACGGGAAACTTTATTTGAGTTGCTACCAGAGGCACTTGGGCTTCAAGCTGACCACCTTGGCTCAATCGGATATACTAAAGGGTGTAATATCGTGGGCCATTACTATCCAGCTTGCCCCCAGCCGGCACTAACCTTGGGATTAAGAAAGCATTCGGACCCAATTTTGTTGAATCTGCTTCCGCAGAATGAAATCAGCGGCCTGCAAGTCCTCCATCAAGGTCAGTGGTTCGATGTTCACCCCACTCGAGGCGCATTGGTTGTAAACATCGGAGATATTCTTCAGATTATATCAAATGACAAGCTTAAGAGTGTCGAGCATAGAGTAATCGCCAATCATGTTGGACCTAAAATTTCTGTGTCATTTTTTTTTTCTCAGGACATGCTAGCTTGCTTGACAAAAACCCTTCAACCCAATCAAAGAATTGACATTAGAGGCAAATCCTCCTCAATACAAAGAAGTCGTGTTAAGGGAATATTTTGCCATTTTTTTTCTAGCTCACTGAAAAACCGTCTTATTCATTACTACACGTTATGAAGCTAACTACCAATGGCGCCACGGAATGACATCTATACTGGCAAGCCAATCCAGAAGAAGGTTATGCATTTCAGCATTCGTACTGTGTATGGAGTCTTGCTGGCTTCTATTGGTTTGTGTTGGCCATGTCCCCAGTCATAACAACCTAAATAACAATTTTTTTTTTTAATTTGTAATTGATTGATTTATTATTGTTGGTATAGGCTTTACATCAAATTAGATTAATTGGACAAGGGATATACAGTTAATAATCCAAACATATCATTACTATCATAGTGATAAATGTTTCCTTCGTTGGTTAGCACATTGATAATGATTTATAATGCATTAATTGAATGAAGCCCACAAAACATAAAGGCCTTGTAAAGGAATAGTAAGAAGTTATAATTACGAGATCTTTATGCATCAAAGTCATATTCTTAAATAATTCCTGGTCATTGTATTATTGAGTTAAGGCATCGATAATGCTCAAAGATTGAGAAATGTTAAGCCTTCATACATATAATGCATGCAAATCGATCTCATAGATTGAAATATATAGATATGTAAGGATAATATATGGGCGTCTGTTAGAGAACAAGTTCATTAAACATGGCTCATATTTGGTGCTAGGTTATCTTGCACGTGAATTGTCATGTTTTGATTTGTTTGAAATGGGTCACAACAAAGTGATTTCTAAAGAAGGGTATTTTGGTTATAGCATGAAACATGTGAAGGTAAATGAGTAGCCCAGAGAGGATTCACCACTCCAAGTAAGAGGAAACATATCTCATTTGTTCTTGATTTTAGTTAATTAAGTGAAGTTTCTACTTAGAGCAAGATTGATTTAGGAGAAATAGTTTCCTTAAATTTCATAAAGTTAACTATAAGTTGCAAGAACTAACATAAATAGATTTATGAGTAGACAATGCACCATACTCATGGTTAACCCTGAATATATGATGAAAGGACTAAATTACACTGATAGATCAGTCACTAAAAGGTTATGTCAAGATTCACTTGACTCTTCAATATTTGAGTGCTCATGATAGGTTTCTAGAATTCGCTCCTAATAGATGCATGTAAATGAATTGGATTAATTTATGTTCATTCCCAATATATTGGAAGCCTAATAGGTCACACACATTAAGGTAAATTTAAGAAATTAAAATAGAATGAAACCAACTGATTAAATTGATAATTTATTCAATGGCTTAATTAAATAGTTTAATTAAGTGGAGGGACTTAAGAGCAAATAATAGAAGAGTTATTTTATAACCTAAGTTTACAATCCCATAATGTTACTGCTCCTTACATAAAGGAACCATAGCCATCATATTTGGAACTTTGGCTGCACATTGAATGTGTTTTTTTTTGGGTGTTTTTTCTATTTCTTTCTTCCTCATTGCTTTTTTATGGATTGCCAGAGAGAAAAAGTTTATCTCAAGAGCAATGACTTAGAGTGCAAGGAAAGAAGATTAAGAAAGTTCTTATGGTTGATGCACTATATTAGGTGCCGAAATTCAAATTAGAAATTAATTTGGATTTTAATAAGATTCTATTTATTAGAGATTACTTGTTAGTTAAATTTATTTAATAAGTAAATATTTCTAATAAAAAAAGAAATCTTACTGAGTAAGAATTCTTGGTGATCAAATCATAGGCACTATAAATAAAAAGCATGTTTTGACTTTTAAAATTATAAGAGAGATTAACCCCTATGAATCATTATCTTGGAGATGGATTTATAAGGATGTGAAGAAGCATTTAATAAAACACCATGTTAGTGGGATATAGGGGTATTTCATAGGTTTAAATCCTAGTAAGTATGAGGCTTTGGTTCAGTGTTTGTTTGTTAGGTGTTTTATACTCTTTATAATTTCTATATTATACTGAATTTTTTCTTTCTTATCTGTGGATGTAGGCAGTTAAGGCTAAACCACGTTAAATATAATCTTTTGTGTGTATGAGTTAACTCTTTGTGAATCTTGATGTCTTCTTGAAAATTCTTAACAAGTAGTATCAGTGCCATGGTCCAAAACTCATCATTTAGCTTCAGGAAGTCAATTGTTGTGAGTTGTGATTATGAGATCAAAGACATATAAAAGAAGATTTACTAAAACAAGGTGTCAATTGCAGGTGGAGCAATTCTCAATTGGTCTGGTGTGCAAATCTTAGGTTATTGGAATTAAGTACATCGAATGTCTTAGATATATTCTCACTACTTTAGAGATGTTAACACTTTTCTTGTGACATTATATTCTTACTCTTAGTGAGCAGTATACAATTTGTGAATGGTGTGACATGTCCTAAAAATATGTGAAATATAATATTGGTTTATCAAGAAAAGTGTAGTAATTCATATGTGAGAGATTGGTAAGAAATAAAATTTCAATGGTGCTATGTAATGATCTTTAGAGAAAGACAATATTGAAAGATAATTCTTGTTGAGAAGGAGCATTCAAGACTAAACCAATTATGTGAAATTGAGATTACTTGAAGGCCAATGTTTTTGTAGAATTTGTATCAAGGTGGAGATTGTTAGATATGTAACCTAAATTCAAATTGGGAATCAGTTTGGATTTTAGTAAAATTCTACTGGTTGGAGATTACTTAGTAGTTAAATTTATTTAATAAGAAAATATTCTTAATAAGAAAGAAATCTTAGGAAAAATTTTTGGTGATAAAGTAATAGGCATTTTAAATGTAGAATGGATATTGACCTTCAAAATTATGAGAGGGATGTAATCTCTACAGATCACTTTCTTGGAGATAAATTTATAAGGATGTGAGGGAGAGTTTGGTAAAACACTAAGTTAATAGGATAAAGAGATAATCTATATGTTTAAGCCCTAGAGAGAATGAGGCTTAGGTTTAGTATTCATTTATAAGGTGTTTTATAATCTTTGTAATCTCTATATTAAAATGAATTTTCTCTCTCGTCTATGATGTAGGTAGTTGAGATCAAAACATTCTAGACATTTTCTCTAGTATATGTAAGTTGACTCTATATAGGATTTCGATATGAATGTGTCCTCGCTTAAAAATTCCCAACGCACTAAACCTTGTGGAAGGTAGAAAATAATTTCCTTCCTCCTTGCTCATGAAGCCTTCGACCATGGTTCCTCTTGATGGGAGAGTTTTATTAAACCTATACCACCAAAATTGATCTCGGCAAGCACTCCCTTCCTCCCTTGATGAAGTTTTTCTTGTTCATCTTGTGTGGATTATCATTAGGGGCCAAACAATTGGATGACTTGAAGACTCAAGGTTCCTTCTTGGTGTAAAGATTTCATAGTTATTTGGAAACTCAAAATTAATACATCTTTGAATTAAGGTATGATTCTTGATCATATGCATGCTATATAGTTGTTTGATCGCTTTAAAATATTACAAGTACGATCCTTGGAGATTTGGCTACTTCATTTATGTTATTCATTATTCTAAAACGATCATGTTCTTAAGGAATTTGTTTCTCACTTGAGCACGAGGCCTAATTAACAAATGGTATTAGAGCGTTGCTTATAAATTCTTTTGTGATTTACGGGCTTAATTTTAGGTAACGTTTAATTGGATTGAATTGTCTGTTGGTTTAGCAAAACTTTCTGCTTTGTTTCAATTCAGGACAATTTTGTGTGCAATTTGTTCCGGGTGTTTTAAACTCTTTAAAAACATGTTTAAAATTGATTTAATCAATGTTAAACCTTGCTACATGATTGCATGATACAAAGAAATTAGAAGAAACATGTGTGGTTTTGATTTGGATTGGTTTTGGAAACACAAATGCAGGATTTTTTCCTCACTCCTGCTGTAAGTAACCGTTTTGACATAGGTAGAGATGTCCAAATAATATGAAATTTGGTTCTTTATCCCTAAGCATGTCTATAATGATGCTGGAGTTTTTGGTGGATTATTTGATTTTGTTTGGTTGCTGAAATTACCTATCAACGTATTGCAAACAGTTTTCATAGTTGCTGATATTTTCTAGGTAGCCTTGAGTTCTTGAATTTAATGCTTGATTTGATGGTATAATTGACTAGAAATCAAAAGATTGAAGTGTGTATGAATTAGCCACCAAAAGAGTTGGCTACTGGTGGCATGTAAAGAAATCAATTTCATATTTTTCACGTTCCTTTTCCTTGCTCACACAAATATGATCTCTGTTGATATGAAAAGAAATCTGAGCTTTATGCAACAACACGAAGACATCGTCAGTTGGCAATGGCCTGGCATTAGATACCCAGTTACCTTTGTGTGGAAAGAATTGAGGCACAGACAGGGAAAGGTGAACTAACATAGACTAGTGTGGTGTCAGTTTTCTATCCCAAGGCATTCACTCATTGCCTGGCTAGAAATGTGGGATACGTTGCTTACCAGGGCCAGAATGTGTTCATGGGGATGCCAAGTTTCCCGTTGAGTGCTTCTTGTGCGCAAAAGAGGAAGGAACTAGAGACCATGTTTTCTCTGGTTGGTTGTGAGTATTCCCAAGCAAATATGGGGTAGGATTCTTCAAGCTTGTGAGCTCACTAGGCCACAAGGAGCATGGTAAGAGATGATTGGTTGGGCGGTCAGAAGGCCGTAAGACAAAGCTTACTCTTGGTCATCTTGAGAATTGCATGGAATGCATACATCTACTTCACATGGCAGGAAAGAAACAGAGGATTACATGAAGGGCCAACGAGGCAATCACAAGTTATATTCAACCTGATCTCAACGTGGTGCGTGACAGATTATCAAGACCCGGTTATTGCGAGCGATCAACGCGGTGCGTGAGGCAATAATGACTGGAATTTGCATCCGATCAATTGAGGGCATTTAATTGTTTTCAGATCAGAAAAAGAATTTGGAGAAGAATATTAATAAGTAGGAAAAAAAAAAAAAAAGGATGCAGATCAAGCTTGTGATGAACAACTTTACTTACTGGTTTCAACTCTTGTGATGAACATGCATAAAAATTGAGTTTTAATTTAAGTTAGCAATTTTAAAGTGAGATTTCCGGATCAATGAAGATCTTATATTTCGGTAAGGAGATTGTAGGAAAGGAGGAAGGAGGAGTAACCTCCGTCAGCAAGGGAAATGCTGACAGCGACAGCAAGTAAAAATGGAGGCAGCAGTGGCCTGGATCAGATTTAAATTTCAATGATCAACATGTTTTTGATTTGCTTTTGTTATAGTTACAAATATATATAAATATAATATATAATTAAAATACAAATTCATGAACTAAGCCTAGGTTTTAAAATTGGAGTCAAGACTTAATTTTTTTTAAATTTATTTTTCAAGCACGATATTTTTATTTAAAATTTTTTAAACATTGAACGAACCTTAATATCTTTTCACAGGTTGTCTACTGAACATTAAAAAAAAAAAAAGCTGTTTTATTCAGGTTTTTACATTACCAACACAAAGTAATAGAAGCTGGCAGGACTCCATAAGCAGTACAAATGCTGAAATGCTTGACATCTTCTGGTTGGCCTGTCGTTGGAAATATCATTCCAGGGAGCCATTGATAGTTAGAATTCATAGCTTGTAATGTAGAAGGCCGTTTTTATCAAGTGAGCTAGAAAAAAACTTGGCGAAATATTCCCTTAACATGACTTCTTTGTATCGAGGAGGATTCGCCTCTGATGTCAATTCTTTGATTGGTCCCAAGGGTTTGTCAAGCAAGCTAGGGTGTCGTCCTGAGAAAAAACATGACACGGAAATTCTAGGTCCAACATGGTTGGCGATTGCTCTATGCTTGACACTCTTAACCTTGTCATTTGATATAATTTGAAGGAGATCTCCGACGTTTACAACCAAGGCTCCTCGACTGGGCCGAACATCGAACCATTGACCCTGATGAAGGATTTGGAGGCCGCTGATTTCGTTCTGGAGAAGCAGATTCAACAAACCTGGATCCGCATGCTGTCGTGCTCGCAAAGTGAGTTCCGGTTGGGGGCAAGCTGGATAGTAGTGGCACACGATGCCACACCCTTTAGCTAATCCGATTGAGCCAAGGTGGTCAGCTTGAAGCCCAAGTGCCTCTGATAGCAACTCAAATAAAGTTTCTCCTAGTCTTCTGATATACTTCACATACTCAAAAGTTGGCTTTCTGAAAATTTGAGGAAAAAAAAGAAGAAGAACATGAAGAAGAAGAAGAAGAAGAAGAAGAAAGAACCAGAAACATCTATGTAAATGCCCTATCAACTGAGATGGTTAGACCAATTTCAATGACACTAACTTTATCTTTGATTCCAGAGATGTTGGCAAATTCAAGCACTGATATATGCTCATATATTGGCTAAAGGAATCGAAATTTAAGATAAATCTAAAATGATTCAGGGTTGGAATTGACTGACAGGCAGGTAAAAAGGATCTAAGCAATTAGATTAGTGTTTTTGTTACCTGCAAACTGCTGGAATTTCTTTGGGGTCAGGATCAGAATCGACGAAAGAAAGGATTAGAGAGTCCCTCCAATCAGCAGTTCGTGCTGCATATAGATCAAAGTTAGAGCTGAATCTCACTTTCTTTGTGCTTTCACGACTATATATCTTTTTCTTCAACTCCAAATCTTGCTCATGAAACTTACGCACCCCATCAATCATCTCGTCCAACACATTCAGAGGGATCCCATGATTAATCACTTGAAAAAAACCCCACTCCGCTGATGCAATCCTAACTTCCTCCACAATTCCCTTACGCCGGCTACTGCCTTCGATATTGCTTAGATCTATGATCGGAACTTCGATGTTTGTACGGCAGGAATTTAGTTCCTCAGCAAGCTCCTCAGCTGGTCGTATGAACATCTTGGGGATGTTAACTATACCAGCATCTACAAGTCCTTTAACACCAGCCTTTGTGTCATCAAATTCCTTCAGCTCCTTAATTCTGTTATGATCTACTGAGGCTTGGGATGCCATTTTCTCCGGTGTTTGATGGAGTTCCTCAAAGACTTTCGCTGAGAATTAAAAGAAAAAAAAAAAAAAAAAACTCTTCTTCTAAAGATAAGTTTCACTAACCAAATTAATGGAAAAAGACAAGTTGCACATGCTGCGCATGATAGCAGAATTGACAAAATTCAGATGTAAATGTCATGGAAAAATGTATTATATACTACAATATTCAACATGTTCTTGCAATAATTGAGAGCTGATCTGCTTCCAGGAATACCATTTTATTGAGAAAAGCACGGATAAGAGTAAGACTGGCAAAGTTTGATAGAGGCCACTGATTGGGTTCTAAAAATGCAATGTCAAAAGGCATCCATGACTTTGTTGCGGATGAAGGATAGGAACTTTTGTCAGCGGATTGTCTAAACGTTACACATATGTTCATCATAGATACGACATTAGAGTCAAAAAGCATCCATGACTTTTTTGTTTATGTAGTATGAAAAAGGTTATGTTTAAAGCATAGAATAAAAGAAAGCCAAATTATAAATTTTGGGCTAAATAAGTGCTTAATATTTTATTGGTTGAAAAGTAATTTAAAAACTTCGGATTTTGTAAAGAAAGAGGCCAAGGCCCCTCCATTCCCCCTTTGTCTCTGCCATTGAAGACATTGTTAGACACACCACAACATGGGATAAAGATTTTTCTTTTCCTCCCAAATGTAAAACCAACAACTTAATTCAATCGGATTTTTTAAAAAAGAAAATTAAGCCTCATTTTATCTTGAAAATAAAACAAAATATAAATAGCAAAAACAACTATGAAACGAAATTAAAAAGAGAAAAATAGTTTTTTTTTTTTTAAATCACAGTTAAGAATGAAGAAAAGAATATGTTTCCACTAGTTCCCTTAAAAATAGTGTAACTATAGTAGTGAAATATAACCTCAATTTTTTTTTTCCTTTTCACGTTTTAAAATCCAATTACATAGTGCAACATTAAAGAAAAAAAAAGTTAAATTGTTAAATAAATTAAAAAAATTGCAAGCTTCCTTTCGTCTTAACTCACTTTTTCGTAAAGGTCACGTGGACTGAGTTTAGACCGACTTATACATGGTATTTATAATATTTATATTTATCTAAGCTCGACATAAAATATAGATCTTAAATTTTACCTAAACCTACTCATATTTGTAAATGAATAATTCAAGTCTGCTTAAGCCTGCTCATATTATATTTTTAATTTATTTTTTAAAAAAAATTAAATTTAATCTTTTGTAATTTAATTTTTTTAACTAATTCAAAATATAAATAACTCAACATAATTTTTAAATTTTAAAATTTATACTAAAATATTACATATATATATTCTTTATATAATAAAAATTATATAATATATAAAAATATAAAATTAATATATATTACATAATTTTTATCATATATCTAAGTTTGGATCTTAAAAGTAGGAAAGCCGAGGCCCATATATGAATTTTGTCAATTTCCTATTACAAGGAAAATTACTCGAAAACTTTAAGAATTTAGGAGCAATTCTGCTATCATACGCAACATGGGCAATATATGGGAATTTAAAAAAAAAAAAAAAACGTTTAAGTCATTGCAATTCCACAAGTTATTTGTCTTTTTAAATCCATTTCGTAAGCGAAACTTTCATCTTAAACAAAAGAGTTTTCCATTTCTCAGAAAATTTTTGAAAATGTCATCCCAAGCCTTAGCGAATTACAACAGAATTAAGGAGTTGAAGGAATTTGTGAAACAAAATCTGGTGTTAAAGGACTTGTAGATGCTGGCATAGTTAAAATCCCCAAGATGTTCATACGACCAGCTGAGGAGCTTGCTGAGGAACTGAATTCCTGCCAGACAAACATCGAAGTTCCGATCATAGATCTAAGCTACATCGAAGACTGTAACCGGCATAAGGAGATTGTGGATGAAGTTTGGATTGCATCATCAGAGTGGGGTTTTTTCCAAGTAATAAACCATCGGATCCCTTTGAATGTGTTGGATGAGATGATTGAGGGAGTTCGTACGTTTAATGAGCAAGATTTGGAGTTGAAGAGAGATATATATAGTCGTGAAAGCACACAAAAAGTGAGATTCGTCTCTAACTTTGATCTATATACAGCACGAACTACTGATTGGAGGGACTCTCTGACCCTTTCTTTCCTTGATTCTGATCCTGATCCTAATGAAATGCCAGCAGTGTGCAGGTAACGAAACACTAATCTAATTTCTTAAAAAAATTATCAATTACTTCATTACCGAAGCATGCTACTCAAGTATTATTGAAATGGTCTATCCATCTTGGCTGATGGGGCATTTACATTGATGTTCTGATTCTGCATTTTATTTTATTTTTTTTTTTCAGAAAACCAACGTTAGAGTACGACAAGTATATGAGAAGATTAGGAGAAACTTTATTTGAGTTGCTATCAGGGGCACTTGGGCTTCAAGCTGACCACCTTGGCTCAATCGGACTAGCTAAAGGGTGTAGCATCGTGGGCCACTACTATCCTGCTTGCCGGCAGCCGGAACTCACTTTGGGAGTACGAAAGCATGCGGATCCAGGCTTGTTGAATCTGCTGCTGCAGAACGAAATCAGCGGCCTCCAATTCCTTCATCAGGATCAATGGTTCGATGTTCGCCCTACTCGAGGAGCCTTGGTTGTAAACATCGGAGATCTTCTTCAGATTATATCAAATGACAAGCTTAAGAGTGTCAAGCATAGAGCAATCGCCAATCATGTTGGACCTAGAATTTCCGTGTCATGTTTTTTCTCAGGACATGCTAGCTTGCTTGACAAACCGTTCAGCCCAATCAAAGAGTTGACGTCAGAAGCAAATCCTCCTCGATATAAAGAAGTTGTGTTAAGGGAATACCTTGCCAAGTTTTGATCCAGCTCACTTGATAAGAAGCCTCTTATAGATTACTGTAAGCTTTGAAGCTGACTATCAACGGCGCCATGGAATGATATTTCCAATGGCAAGCTGGAGTCTTGCTGGCTTCTATTAGTCTGTGTTGATCATGTCCCTACTTACAAGTTTATGTTCTGTAATAATATAAAACCCTTTTTTTAAATGTTCAGTAGACATCCTACCATGAAAGCATGCAAGAACAAGAAAAATAGCCTCATCCTTAAATTGATTAGGAGACTCCCAAGTTCTTTATGAGAATCAATAGGTTCAAGTTCACCACATTCGAGGAAGCCTGGTAGTCAATATTGGTGACCTTCTTCAGCTTTTGTTCTACATTTCAAATTTGTGTTAGTGCTGCTTGTAAGTGAATACCTATAAGCCGTTATGGAAAACCAAGCCTTAAAGGATAAAGACTATGAAGAAGCTAGAAATTATCCACGGCGGAAAATGGATGTCTGATTATCTGCATACATAGCATTGTCAAACCCGCAAACAATGAGGCAACCCAACAACATACCAATCGAGTCTGGTTATTCATCCAAGTATTAGGTTTAGTTTGATATTCGAAAATGTTAGGAAAAATATTATATTTAAAAAATAAATTTTGATAAAAAAATTAGATTCATTTGAAAATGGATCAAATTTTGACTCTAAGTTTAAGATTAAAGCTCAATTCAATTGAATTTATTTACTAATTATGTATTATTATATTAGATAAATTATATCATATAAATATATAATAAAATAATTATAATGTCAATATTAAAAAAATCTCGCATTATTTATTCTTTAAAAGTTAATAAAATAATTGGTCCTACAATTGTTTCTTGAATTTGTTATTACCAAAGTGGAGTACAATTTAAGGAGGCCACACCCCACAAGCTCTCACTTCTAGCTAAAGCTAAGATTGGCCGATAATTGTTTCACGTAATCTTTGTTTTATATGAAACTAAATACTAGCTATAATTAGCGTCCGATAAAAATTAAGTTCACTAAAGCCTCAATTAATATTTCCAGGATTGTCGGGGAAATAAGATATATATATATATATATATATATATATAGCGAAAACAAGGATGAAAATAAATTAGAAAGAACCTTACAGAACAGCGGATATTTAGGGATGAGATAAAAAAATGTTTAAAAGAAATATCTTTAATTATTTTAATTTTAATTGTATTAAAGATGAACGTCATTTTTAATTTAATAGTATTAACGATAAATATTATCTCTCAAACTTTTCAAAAATATAGTTTTAAAAAATGATTGTTAAAGATAATTTTTTATTTTTAAAATTTTTAACATGATTTTTTATATTTTAAAAATAATTATTAATTATTTTTAATTTTTTAAAATTTTATAATGAAAAAAAGATTGTTTGGATCGTATCTAATTAAAAATGATGAAAAAGAATATGTTCCCACTAGTTCCTTTAAAAATAGTGTAACTATATTAGAAAAATATAGCTTCATTTTTCCTTTTTCACTTTAAAAAATCCAATGACATGATGCAGCATTGAAGGAAAAAAAAATTAATTGTGCAATAATTTTTAAAAAAAAAAATTGCAAGCCTCATCCACTTTTTACATTCTTTTCCAAAATTAGGCGATTTTAGGATAGTGAGTTAGATAATAAATGAGAAAATAATTGAGAAAGTGGAGACGAAATGTAAACCTTATCCAAATCCAAATCTAATGTCAGCATTACCAATAACGTGGGCTCATTTCTAAACAAAAAATAAAATAAAAAATAATATTATTAAAGAGAAATTATTCGGTCATTTTCAATAATTTTTTAAAGTTTGCAAGTCAAATTATCATTTCAACACGTATTTTTTTAAAAAAGTATGACATTCTTTTAAACTTATTATATTTATTTATAAAGTTATAAAATTTCATGCCTGTGCTGGAAAAAGGTCGCGTGAGACATTATTAGTTTGCGAGTTCACACTTTTACCCATTAACAGATGAGCTAAGTTTCAGGCCTAGTTTAGGTAGTTGAAAATACTTTAGAACCTGTCGGAGTTGAAAGACAGAAGTGAGGGTTTTGTCTGGTAATAACAATATTGGCAATAAAAAAAAAAGGAATTTATCATTTGGTTTTGCCGTATGAAAATTATGTTCGTTTGTTTTTATCAGTTTCTTGTTCCACTTGCTCACGTCATCCTTCTTTTTTTCGACTTTTTCAGTCTCTGGGTCCTGTAACTTCCATAATTTAATTATTAAGTACAAATAATCGTGAGAAAGTTTATCATCAAATCTTCCAATTTTCGTTCCTGGGTCTTTTTTATTTGCCTTAAAAAAGCCTTTTTTTTAATGATTTGTTTTGCTTTTAGATCATTTATGGAGAATTCATAGAAGAGTTTTCATTGGATTTTGGAGGTGAAATTAAAAAAAAAAAAATGAGGGCATTTCCTGGAAGTCCAGGCACTTTGACTAGCCTCTTTTTGAGGATTGCACAATGTGTTTTTGCAGCTGGTTCAATTGCATCAATGGCTTCCACTTCTACCTTCTTTAATTTCACAGCTTTTTGGTATTTTTCTTTTACTCTTTAACAATTCCTTCTCAATTCATCTTACCAGCAACTTTATTTAATTATTTTTTTGGAAAAAATTAAGTAGAAGGGCATGTTGGGTTTGGGAATTTTGATTAGGCTGGTCTATCAATATTTTTTGTTTCAATGATGCAATAAATTAAGTTCTAAGATATATTATTATATCATTCAATTGTGAGGCTGAAATATCTGCTTTCTTACTGTTTTATGGTAACAGAGAGTTGAATATATTTTGTTGAGAAATGAGTTGCATTTTATAAAGAATTATCAGTATAATAACTAAACTAGCTAATTTTCTGGATGAATTTGACATATAAATGTTGGTAAGTTTTTGAAAAAGATTAACATTATTCACCGTCCTCAATTTGTCGAACAAATTGAATTTGTGAAAAGGAAAGGGTTCATTGCTCACAGTTTATGTTTTTTTTTTCCCTGATTCAAGTAAATTGTATTAGGGATTGTTATATCCTTTGTTATCCGTCTTATTGCGTCTCTTCGGGGAAAAAAAAGTGTAGGGAATTCAGATGCTTATTTAATACTTGTTAGACATGAATTAGAGAAAGAAAGGGAAGATAAAGGTTAATTCTTACTTAGTCATTGTGGCAGATTCCAATATTTTATGCTAGCTATTCAATCGATGATACATGGCAAATTTTTCTTAGTTTCCGCATGTGCCTAAATAGGTGGATGATTCGATTTGCTTATCCGGGAACGAATCTCGTTTAGGATAGCTCTTGTTCTTGTACCTTTTGCATCCTTGGAAGAGGGACAGTAATAGACTCAAGTATATGAGGACAGGATTGCGTTTTGTGAAGTCGCAACTTCTGGTTAGATTTTCCTAATTATAAGCACTTCATAACAAGCTGAGTGGAATTATAGTAGGTTTAAGTAGACGAGGATAAAATCCTCATCCTCTTCTGGAACCATAGCAGGGATGATTTAATGCAGCTTTTTCATATTCTTGATATTTGTTTAATGCCGATTTGTTTTATGACTAGCCCGATGTGAAACTTGAATAGTTAATGGCATTTAAAGTATCTAACAGAAGTGCTGTAAATTTTGTTGAGTTACTAATCATGGTGATTCAGATGGAAGCTGCATATTTGTGGTTCACCAAGTCTTCATGAGCTATTAAACATATTGGTTCTTATAGCTGCTCTGTCACCGAACTCGGTTCGGTATCTTCTGCAATCTTATCACCAAATGTTGCAACCTCTAAGAACAGTAAATATATATCCAAGGCATCCATTCTTACATATTTCCCCCTTTGCTTGTTTATTTGTTTCTAAAGTAGTTCATATAAACTAGCTACTTCTGCAACTGGAGAAATCATTCATAAATAATGGACAAGAAAACCGATTTGAACTTCATTATATCCTTGCCAATTATCTTGTAAATATTCGTCCATACTGATTTGGCTATAGACATGGTTATATAGTGATTTGCAAATGCATATCTCAATGTATAAACTCTAAAGATTTGTTTTTTGAAGACCGTCTTGCTGTTGCAGCTACCTTATTGCTTCGATGGGATTGCAAGTTGTTTGGAGCTTTGGTCTTGCATTGTTAGATGGAATTGCCTTGGTGAAAAAGAAGGTCCTCCATAATCCCATTTTAGTTAGCCTCTTCGTAGTCGGAGATTGGGTAAGCCTCTTTTCGAACCTCTGAAACCTTCTTTATATTTTAACGAAATTCAAAAATGGTTTTGTAATTAGTTAATTTCCGATTGAAACTCACGTTGTTAATTACATTTTATGCAGGTGACGGCTACATTATCTTTGGCTGCAGCGTCTTCGACAGCAGGCATTGCAGTATTGTACTTCAACGATTTGGGGACTTGCAAACTCGGAGATGAATGCCGAAAATATCAATTGTCAGTTGCCTTGGCCTTTCTTGGTTGGATAACAATTTCAATATCATCCTTGATTATGCTCTGGCTATTGGCTGCCGGTTAAACCATTCATCGCGCAGGCTCTCGATTTTCGTCTACCTTCCAAGAAGCGGTTCAATCTCCAAAATTTTGATCAGCCTATATTGTCCATAGAAAAGAAAAAAAAGGGCGAATATAGTATTATGATACTCAGCATTGTTTAATTCTCTTATAGGTACTTTTTTTTTTGGCTTAAAGTTGTGGCAAATAAAACTTAAGTTTTGTGGATTTGAAAAGCAACTAGATATGGGAAATTCCTTCTGTACAAGCAAACAAGTTGAATTTACCAACAGAACTACTTATTGTGATTCAAAAACATCATTATTTTGTCTATATATCATGTCAAATTTAGTGGATTGGAAAAGTTGGACGTTCAACCAAAGTGGGGTTTTGGTGAATTGGTTGCTCAATCATGCATCTTTTACTAACATGCTTAGACGGCAAGGCATGAATGTTATGCAACTGTTAATTTTCCCCAATTTTCTTCTAACTAATTATAGTTTTTATGGATTTGCTATTTCCATTCCATCTACATCTGATAATTTTGAACACAACACGAAAAAAATAATTAAAATACGACATTAAACAAGACAAGATATGAAAGAACTGATATCAATACATAGATTGTCAAGTTTCATCTAATTTATATAACTATAATTTGAGATGTTAATGGGTTTTGTCATAGCCATGGAAATTTTTTTCCTTTACCTCTAAGGTCAATTTGAAAGCTCATTTCAGTATTAAAAATATTATTAAAAATTTATTTTTATATTAATATTTTAATAAATTTTTAAAAATATATTATTTTATTATATAAACTGTAATTCAAATCAGATAAATCAATCTAAATTACAAATAATTTCCCAATATATAGAATTGTCATTTTCATTATGAAAGCTACCCAACATCATCTCTATAATACGCTGAGAGTGAGAGCCCAAATGTGTTTTGGCCTTCTGCATGCTTCTCTCACTTCACTTTCTTGCCATGGTATTGGTTGGAGTAGAATATTATAGTTTTAATTTTGTGATGGAAAATCATTTGTTTTGCTGCTTAAAGCCTAAATATATACCGTCAAAACTTTAGATACTCCCTTCATTCCAACACATGTTTTTTTTTTTTTTTCTCTTAAAATTTCATGTCATGCCATCTTAAGTAGATCTATCTAAAGTTGAGCTATCGATTCAGTTTGATTGGGCAAGATTTAAGGCTGAAATACAGCTCAATCCAGGCTAAGTTTCCAGTGTTAGATTGCAGTACGAGCTCAGAGAGAGAGAGAGAGATACTCAAATCTATTAGCCAATGGTTGAATTCAAAATGGGATTAATCAAACTTTCAACAAGATATTTACAGATCAGCAAAGGCCAAAACTGTGGGAGGAACTCAAAGATATTTGAGATTGTCCGAGTATTCATAACCTCGGCTAACAAAAAAAAACAAAACGAAGAAAAACGCATTAAGCAGCAGGGGGCCTAAGCTCGTGATCTCGTGATGTATCCCATGCTGATTGAGGCAAATATTGCCACATTGGGACCAAACCATAACGGGGAAAAACCGCCATCTTGTTTGCTGCGGCATGATACCCTGCCAAGCGAGCAGGAAGATACCCAGCTGGTGAGACGGTCAATGTTTTCAGCTGCTGCTCGATCCTTTCTTTATTTGCCTTCAGCACAAGTTTCTCTTCACGAAGTTTGTTCTTCTCAGCCTGTTTTAGTGCAAATTTAACCAAAAAGAAAATCGAAAAAGGAAAAGAAGACAGCAAAAATTATGATGCAATCTGAAACAACAGGATAAATCATTCATCAACAAAATTATTATCTACATGTTACAGGTGATACTGCTTCTGTTAATTCCCATAGTCTGGAGTTTATTATGCATACTTTCCAAGTTCAACCGTTCAAGCATTTCATTTCTTTGCTAATTTGGTTAAAGACCAACTTGTTTCAAGAACGACTGAGACATGGCACTAAACCGGATTCCAGCTCCACCAAATTGAGATCATAAAGAAAAGAAAAACTTCGAGGCATATTTCCAACTAGTTCATGGAAACACATCCTTTCAATTTAAAAAATTTGTATATAATCTCAAATTGTTTTCCCTAGAACTGAGTTTACCACAAATGATCACAATTATTAACTTCCTCAATTCTCGTCTATCTATCTCAACAATAATCGTCATATCAAACAATAAATCGATCAAAATGGTAGTGATAACCCAAAATTAAAGTCAGCAACATACATTGTACATGGTACAGGGGACAAAAAAGGCTACTTAACAAATTTAAAAGAACATAAAGAGTTGAAAGACTAGTAATTCACTAAACATTGGAGCAGATAACATAAAAAAGAGAAAATTTCTTGTCCACATAAGGGGAAAAAAAAGGAAAAAAAAAAAAAAAAAAAACTAACCTTTAAACTTTTTATTTCCTCCAGTAGCTCTTCATTTGTTTCTTCAAGCTCTCGGGCCTCGGTTCTTAGTTGGGTCAAAATTCTGATGGCATCATCGAGTATTGCAGATTTGTCAGTCCTGGCTGGTCTCACAGGATCCAAAATAGTGCTTAGATCCAAAAACCTACAAGAGAATACCGAAATCCGTTTCTTTAAATTATACCTTGCCTTCATTAAGGAGTGACGGAAATGAATTATACAACAAATAATCAACTCAAAAAGTTATCACCATTTTTAACAATGAAAGCAAAAAGAAAACAAATGCAACATTCATTAACCAAAAACAATGCCTTTACTTAAAAAAAATAACAGGAAAATATAAAAGGTTATACCAAATTTCTTGAAGAATCTAATAGGAAGAAGATACATGCCTTTCATTCAATTTCTCCCGTCTTAATTTTTCACGACAAGCTTTGGTCACTGGCCTGCTGCATGATCCACTGCGTCCCCTGAAAATGCCATCAATTGCTATATCGTCTTTAAAATGAAGAATTATAAGAACAAAACATAGCAATACTAATATGAAAACTAGGGGAAAAAAAAAAAGAAACCCTAAATTTTTTATTGCCATTGATAACATAAAAAGCCAAAATTTGGGTTTTTTTTTGGATTGTTCTAAGAACTAAAAGTCATCAACCCAAACAACAAACCCAATTTCGGATTAATTCTTTGTGTTATATTTAACAATTAGAATCCCGAAAACCGCTACGAAAATAGAGAGATATTGAAATATGAATTGAAACAATACCTCTTGCGCGAGCAATCTCTATCGGCGAATTCCTTTTCTTGATGTATAACATTTCCAGATGAGAATTCAATTTCCCTACCACTACTGAAACAATAATCATAACAATAAATGGAATTTAAATCTTAAAGAAAAACCAAAAAAAAAAAAAAAAGAAAAATTCTCCTTTAATTAACAAGTTAGTGAAAAAGATAAAACCTAGATTAAATCGAAATCCTCATTACAAAAAAAAACAAAAAACCTGTAGTTGGGCAAAAGTAAATCTGGAGATATATTTTCATCGATGAAACTGTAATCCAGAAAATCCCAGTCTTCTATTGAATCCATTTTTCACCACTGCAACTCTCTAATTCTTTCTTTTAATTTTTTTGGAAAAAAATCGCATGAAATATATAGGGCCCGATAATATATGTAGAAAATTATGGCAATTGACGCCTTCTTCCGTTTTTCTTTTGGTTGAAAATGAAAGCGAATATCCAATGAAATAGTAACACGTGGAGGCGACTGAGCATGGGAAATGACTGGGGCTGCCCGACCGCCGCGTCGTTCTTAATTTTTCGACTGCTAAAAGTGGTTGCCAAGTGGTAAAGTGGCCCAACTCCAATTTCGGTGGTTCAAATATTCCTCAAAAAACGAAAGGAGAAATAATTAGTATATAATATTTACTTTATTTTTTTAAAATTTTGGTCTAATTATATTTTTTTTGGGGCGGGGGGCGGAGATGGGGAAGGGCAATAGCATTAAAATTTTTTTAATTTCATAAGATATTTTATATTTTTGAAATATAATAAAAGTATACTTAATATAATACCTATTTAAGAATTTAACTATTCGCATAAATTTAAAATCCATCGATATTTAAAAAGATTTAAATAAAAATATTTAATTTTCAACGAGGCTTGAAAAGGAAAAAAAACAAGCCCCTTAAAAACAGGTCGAGCCTTGGACAAAAATTTAAGCCTAGACTTAGCTTAGCTTGCCTCGTGCAAGAATTTTAATTACAAAATATACATTTTATAATATAATAATTATAATTTTATTTTATTAATTGTTAACTTATTAAAATATTTTTGTATTGAAAGTCATATCATATATTGTTAAAAGAATATTAACAAAAAAATTATTAAAAAAATTGAATTTAAAATATATTTAAAATAAAAAATAATATAAACGAGCTTAGCAAACCTAAATTATCCATTTATAATATGAAAGGCTTGGATAAAAATCTATTCACATTTCAAGTCAAATCAAGCCAAGCTTAGACAGGCTTATAATGTGTTAATATCTGGCATAAGACCGACTTAAATCTGGCTCGCCTACAAAGAGATCTACTTAATCCTTTATTATTGTTCAGAAATATATTATCTTTTATTTGGTGAATTTAAATATATTTGTCTATAATTATTTATAGGAGCTAAAAAATAAAAATATTTATATTATCAAAAAAATAAACACATATTCGCTCTTTAATTCATTTATTAATAATATTTAATAATCATTTCCGATGTATAAATAAATTAATAATTGTTTTCATGTTATAGAATATTCTTTAAATTTTAGAATGGTCCCCCCCCCCCCCCCCAACCCCGCTAGAATCAATTCAACCGGCAAGTGGGAAGACTCTCTGTGCCGCATTCCTAATTTTCAATTGCAAAAATGGCACATGCTACATATTCAAATAATCTTCTTCTTTAATAAAAATTATATATCATGATAGCATGATATATTTTATTTTTTTTATTTTTTATTTGAAAAACAAAAATTTAAAATTATGTGTCTAACTTTGTTTTTTTAAAAGGATTTAAGTTCATGAAATCGATTAAAAATTTTAAAGATCGATAGAATATATACATACGTCTTATAACAATGTTTCAAACAAAAATACATAAATATAAATAATCTACTACTATATATAAATATATCTATTTACTTCTATATTTATTCATATAAAATTTTAAATTATTCAGATTTAAAAACATTATTTTTATTTAATTAATTTCATATAAAATACTATTCATATCATTGTATTTAGGATTATTTTTAAGTTCATTTTTCATAGAATTACTGATTAATTAATAATCATAGCTCGAGTTTGAACCCATATCAATTAATACATTTTTACCTCCTCCACCAATCAACTTTTTATTTCTATTTGGTTTATGTAGACTGTTGGCATCTAGCAGGTTTTGAGTTAGAACCTTAGTATCTTCAACATTTCCTTTATCCTCAAACTACGACCTCATTTGTATAAAAAAAATTTTATCTTCATTTCTAATTACTATCCTAACCTTCGTTTAATGAATTAAGATCATATCCATTATTTGTCTATTACTTTCGAATATGCTAATCATCACCATTCATATATTAGGACACATTTATGAATCGTGAAAATTATACTTATGTAAATGGTTATTTTCGGTTAATGACATACAACACAGGTATCTCGGTACGAGTACTTTAGCGGAAGTGCTTTGGAACAGGTAGTCTGGTACAAGTATCTTGGCACAATCACTATAGCAGAAGTGCTTTAGAACAGGTACTTTGACACAGGTACCTTGGCACAAGTACTCTAGCAGAAGTGCATTGGAAGAGGTACTTTGACACAGGTACCTTGGTATAAGTACTCTAGCAGAAGTATTTTAGAACAGGTACTTTGACATAGATACCTATCTAACACGAATGGTTCTACGCAATGATGACCGTGGAGTTAACCCCGAAAGGTTGGTAGGATTCTTGGATTTTCTCCATACTTGGGATGTCTTAGAGAGTATGGTTTGGAGGCTCAGATATGGAAATTGTTAAGAAGTGTTATTCTTAACCTTTCTCTAGAATACAAGTGCTACCTTCTCTTTCTTTTGTTGCATAGGCAGTACATTCTTAAGCATGCTGTCACATAACCAATGTCCACTTTACGTTACCGAAACATCCCTTAACGAATAACTTCTCATAGTCACCTCAACCCACTACCTTGGTAACTTCCATATCAACCCACTACTTTGGTAACTTCCATATAAATCCACTACTCTTGTAACTTCCACCTCAACCCACTACTCTTGTAACCTCCCTCGGAGAGGCTATAAATAGAAATTTCAAAGTTACATGAGGGGGATTTTTTTTTCTGAGAGCTTAATTTTGGGATCTTTCGGCAAACTTATCACTGAAAAAAATTCTCTATAAATTTTCCTAAAACCACCGAACCTTATTGTCTCAGCCACTTACCACCTTCATTACTACCGCCTACCACCGTACTTGTCTTCCAGGGACTGCTCTAGTTTTCCTCTCGGCCACCTCTTTATTATATCCTGTTTTACTAGTTTGCAACGTTTCCTCATCCTTTCAAATAGAACCCATCATATTTTGGTGACTCCACTGGGGAGGAGCGATTGCATTAAGTAAAACTTTCCTGACTTTATCTCATTGAAAATATGGAAGACTCTATCGGAAACCAAAACGCAATAGTCCCATCCTACATCCAGGATCTGATGAAGATGATGAATGCCAACGAAGAAAGAATGCAAGTGCTTGAAGAGAATAACAGAAAGATGATGGAAATAATTTCCCACTTTGCATCCTCTTCCAACGCTACTACCCCACATGTCCAGCTTGTTAATAACGAAAATGAAAACAACTGTGGTGGAGTCACTCCCATTGTAAATGGTAGCGGAGAAAACACATCTGATGCCTCTAACCCTGTACCTCATGGAACTCTTGGCCTAAACAACACTACTATCCATACCTTAAACACCAACACCCAACCTACTTCTACTGGAAATCGAACCCAAGCTGGAATTTTGACATTGGTGTCACAGACCACTGAGACTCAAAAGTTTGTTACGAAAGAAGAGCTTGAGAGGTTGCTTGATCAGAAAAATAAAAGCCTTAGTTTTTCTGAGTTTGATCTTAGGCTTCCATACCCTGCTAAGGTAGCTGCTAAACCATACCCAAAGGACTACATTAGTCCTAAGTTTATGCAGTTTAATGGAAAGTCTGGTGATACCCGTGAGCATGTGATGAAGTTTATGGAGACATTAGGGGTTATTGGATTGGATGATGATTTAAAGCTAAAAGAATTTTGTAAGTCACTAATAAAGAAGGTGTACATTTGGTATGTCAACCTTGCCCCTGGTTCCGTGGAGTCATGGAGCCAAATGTGTAGAATGTTTGGTGAAAAATTCTTTTCTACTTAGGAGAAGGTCACGTTGATTGATCTGGGGAGAGAGCATAAAAAATCGAGGGAAGATTTTATGGATTTCATCCAACGCTTTAGGGAAAGGGTGTTGGATATCCAAGACTCACATGATGAGAAAGAGTTAGTAAAGGTGTGCATATAAGGGATGTTTGATGAGTATAGGGTGCATTTGGAGAACTTGCCCCTAGCAACCTTTGCTACACTTGTGGAGGCTACTAGAAAAACCAACAATACTGTAACGAGACAAAAGGGAAGTAATAGGTTCTTGAGAAAAAGTACTCCTACAGTTAATGCTGTCCAAGGAGGAGCTTTAAAGGAAAGAAGAGGTCCATTACGGCCTAACATATGTCCAAGGATGGATGACCTCAGAAGGAGGCAAGATAATGGGGTTGACTTACCACCTCCATTTTCAGTCCCAGTAGACAGAGTGAAAGCTCTTCTTCAAGAATGGATCAAGGATGGTAACATCAATATGCCTTATATGCCAAGACCCCCAACCCTTGAGGAAAAAGTTAACCCAAGGTATTACGATTTCCATAGATGGGTAGGTCATCCAACTGCGAAGTGTAGAAACCTTCGTAAAATATTTCACCAGAGAGTCCAAGCTAGGGAGATTGTCATTGGGAATGACAGGGTTCAGAACAATCCTCTACCAGCTCATCAGAATGTAAGAGCACATGTGAATACTATTAGTCATGCACAGAATGATGACTCCACTCCTCCGAATGCTCAGTCTGAAGATGGGCAGGCAGC
>JBBYHM010000003.1:7346118-7395857 GCA_038381775.1 Adansonia rubrostipa | reverse complement strand
TTTAATCTTTATTGATTTAATAATTTTCTTTTATTAAGTTTATAAATATAAATAATTTAACTTAGTTTTTAAAGTTTGCACTATAATATTATATATATATGTTGTTTATATGATAAAAATTACATAATACATAAAATATAAAATAAATATATACAATTTAATAATAAAATTGATCGGGTCGGGTCGGGCTTGGGCTTTAAAAGTTGAACCCAAGGCCCAGCCCATTTTTTAATCCTGTCTAATTTTTTTGTCCTAGCCCATTTTGCGGGCCTAATATGTTTGTCCGAACCTTCTCAAATATCGGGCGGATCTTCAAGCTTGGGCGAGTAGCCCGACCCTTGAACAGGCCTAGTTGGATTGCAAGTTAGGCTTCTCCACCATTTACCGATTGGTTTTACTTTAGATACTTAATATGATATCAGAGCCCTACTTCTATTATGTAGATACTCTTGCTTGCAATCCCTTTTGAGTTTGTCATGTTGCATGCTGTTTTGTCTTCGTTTACACGTGAAGAGGGTTTATTAAAGTAATGTTATCTTACATCTATTATATTTTGGATTATCAATGATTTTGTATTCATTTTAAATCTCTTCATATAACACCAAACATTAGGTGAAAAAATATTAAAAATTAATATTTTTTGTGATTTAAATTTGCAAACTTTAATATCATATTAAAATAGATTATTAATTATCTTAAAAATACTTAACGAAAAAATTTAAATTATTATATTTAAGTTAAAACATGTTAGATGAATTAGCCCGATACATTGAATCTGCAAGAAACTATTGCAATCAACTTATAAGATAAAATGTCTAATTGCAAGAGCACTCTGGTATGTGCTTTATGAAGCAATTGATGTTCTCTTTCTACGCAAGAAAGACAAATCAAAATTTTACCAAATCACGCATAGGAACATAAAAAAATAAACATAAAAAAATAAATAAATAATGAAATCAATTAATGACCGACATTTATTGACTATATCTAGATGATAAATTTTCTAGATAAGTTTGGCTTTGGTAATACATTTTAATGAACTTTCAACCACGCTTTCTCTTTTCTTTTCTTCTTTTTAAATAAGAAACAGTATTCATCATTGATCATGTGAAATGGTTTCTAAAATTAATTGATTAATCAGAAATTTCTGCTTGAAGCTAAGAGCCCAATTCGAAGGGAAAACTGGTCTTCAGTCTCCTCACTCAAAATTGAAAACGACATTTAATATATATATATATATATATATATATATATATTGTATATTTGCTTTCTTATAAGGCTATGAACAATTGAACATCCCTAGAAGAAAAAAAAAGCGAATTGTTTTTATTAAATCAAAATCATTATTTTAAGTGTAGAGTCTGTAACATATCAATCAAAACTTGAATTTTTGATGGCCCCTCCTTTGAAATTACAGTAATAAAAAAGGGTCTAGGTACATGCCCCCAAGAAATAAATTCATAAAGAATATTCCAAAAGTCAGCAAAAACTAGAAGAACATAGGAGATATTTTTGAAAATGTCTTCCCAAAAAAATGGATACCTCCATTGCTTGATAATGACCAGACTGTTTCTGTTGAAGTCCTCAAGGCATCTTTGATATTATTCAACCTTTTCTTATGAAACTTCTGGGAAATGAAGGACCATCTTGGGATATTGATATATAGCTGTCTTTCTATATCCAGCTAATCGAATGAGACAAAACCAAGATCTTCATCCAGATTAGAAAATTCAACTCGGTTAATTTGTGATCCATAATTTTAGACTTGGTTCTTTTAAATTTTCTATGATTAGATCGGATCAAATTTAGATACGATATTAATATTATATATCTTTATCTAAATTTGATTTAATGGTTTGATTCTCAAATTTTGTCAAAGCACATTCGTCTTTGTAAATTGGTAATACAAGCTTGTCCAAATTATTTGACCGTCATCCAGATTAAAAAATTTCACTTTAGTTAATTAGTGATCAATAATTTTAAACTTGGTTCTTTTTGAATTTTCTATGATTAGATCGGATCAAATTTAAATATGATATCAATATTATATATGTTGTCTAAACTTGGTATAATGGTTTGATTCTCAAATTTTGTCAAAGCACGTTCATATCTATAAACGGGTAATTCAAGCTTGTCCAAATTATTTGATCGTCGTCCAGATTAAAAAATTCAACTTAGTTAATTAGTCATTTATATTTTTAGACTTGGTTCTTTCTGAAATTTCTATGATTAAATCGGATCAAATTTAAATATGATATCAACATTATACATGTATGTCTAAATTTGGTATAATGGTTTGATTCTCAAATTTTGTCAAAGCATATTCATATTTGTAAAAGAGTAATTCAAGCTTGTCAAAATTATTTTTTCCAAAAAATGAAAAATGTTACTTTTTTTTTCTCTTTTATTAACTTTGTAAACATAATAATCTAGCATACTTTTTTAATATTTATATTATAATATAATATATTTATTTTTATATGATATAAATTATATAGCATATACAAATAAAATATATTATATAATTAAAAATAGATGAGTGGGATCGAACTCAAATCTTAAACGTTCGAGCAAGAGTTGATCTTTTTTTAATCAAGCATTAATTTGTGTTCAATCTTTTTGAATCTAATATTTTTTCTTAAATATTTTTAAGTATTAAATAAATTTTTAAATTTTAATAAATAATTTAATCCGTAAACAAATTTATTCGAGAGCAAAGAAAAGCCAGCGAGTCCTTTCTTCTTTCTGGGCCCGCATTTCTGTATTTAACACTGTGAAAATATACTATTTACAGAGAAAAGAAAAAGAATAAAAGTTGAGAGATTCACGAAATTCTTAATTAACCTGATCTCTTTTTTGTATTATGTTTATGTGTGTATATTCTAAAATATTAAAAAGAAGGAAAAAGCAAAGCATTACGGTGTAATCTTTAAGCAATACAAACTCAAAATGACTTTGAAAGTTGAAAGTGATTGAATTCAAACATACACTGAAGGCCTAATTAAACCTAATTCAATTTGAAACCAAATCAAAGATAGAACATAATATTAATATATAATATAAAACATGAAATAATATAAAAAATAATATAAATATTATATAAATATAAAAATATGTTAAAATACATCTAACATAAATTACTATTTTTTTAAAATTTATATAAATATCTAACACATTTAATACGATTACAACATAAAATAATATATAAATACGATAAAAATAGACGAATTGTTAGGTATAATATAAGGTATATAACCCTATCCAAACTCAACAATAAGTAGTTAGCTAGTACTACAATAGTATTGAAGACTTTTCACTTGATTCTTGGATTATCCCTCTTGTGTGAATTTTCAAGTGAACACAATTATTCTTTCTTTTGTAATGTTTACTGCGTATAAAGCAAAATACTGTTGATTAAACTTAGTCGTCTTCAGATATAAATTCAAAAAAAAAAAAAACCGTTTTACTCTTAACTACGAAATCATGATTTAAAATTGAAATTAAGAATAAAAATCAATGGAAGATTTGAAAAAAAATGAAGAAGAAATATTGTTCAAAAGCATATAACATGGAATATGTTTGAAAAATCGACTATGCTATTTGGCTTTTTACTCTTTAAATAGAGAGTGAAAAGTAAAAATAACAAAAAATAATGAAAATAATGTATCATTAAAAAAAAAAAAAAAAGAAAAGAACAAGTATGAACCAAACAATTTCTGATTCATTTCAGATAAAATAAGCTATTAATCTTCTACAACTTGCGAAAAGGAAAGAACAAAGTAACCAGAGGTTGCAGTTGGTTCGAGAATGGCCATTTTTTATTCGAGTTTTTTTGAATTATGATTGATTTGAGTTTGGATCAATTCGGATTCAGGTCTATTTGGATTCAGGTTAAGTTTGGATTTGAGTATATTTTACATTATTTTTTACTTTATGTTGAATGTAATCACTTTTACGTAAGTTTAAATTCTAAGCCTAGACCTAAATTTGGCCTGGTCTGACCCGAAAAAATCTTAGTTCGATTCTATGGGTCTAACCACACTCGAAAAAATTTTAAATTCTAAGCGCAGGGCCGAATTTGGCCTAACCGACACATTTAAGTACAAATCATTGTTCATAAATCATAATATTAAAAAGTTATTTTTATATTAATATTTACATATTTTATAATTAAATTTAAATAAAATATATTATTTTATTTAAAAAAATACTGTGTCAGGTCAAGCATGCTTGAAACTTAAAATCTATAACTTAGGTTTGATCATGCTGGGCCTATCGTATTGGGCAGGCTGTTTGGCCCATGGGCAGATTTAATTGCTAATCTAACATGTAGTTTTTTTTCATTTTTGATATAGTATTATCCATTATAGCTTTCATAGTTTTTAATTTATCTTATTACTTTGTTATATTATTATTAGACTTTAATTATCATTACTTAAAAATAATAATAATAATAATAATAATAATAATAATATTAAAAAAGAAGTATTTAAAATTTTACTACTAATATGTATAAATTCTCAATATTTAATGAGTTTAACTAATTAATTTTTTTTTTAAAAAATGATAAATGGATGATATACTTTATTAACAATACTTTCAAAGCTCATAATATGATTTACTTTTCAATAAGTTATTATTTTATCATATATAGACATGCTCAAGGATTGGGCTACCCACTCGGCTCAAATGGGCCTGGGCTCGAGTTCTCATATTTTTGTTTCAGACTAGTCGACTCGACTCAGAATAGTGATTTTAAATTAAAATAAGAAATATTTTATTTAAAGTTAATTATAAAATATATAAATATTAATAAAAAATATTCTTTAATGTGATGAATAATAATTCTAGTTTGAACATGCAGACCTAGACACATTAAATAAGGGCCTGGACTTGAGATTTTAAAAAATTCAAGCCGCAACTCGGCCTAACCCATAAGTAGGTTTAATCACATATAAAATATAAATTAAGCTTTTAATATTTAATTAAATTATATATAGTATTAATATTTAATATTTAATATTTAATATTTGATTCATTTTTTGATTTCATATTTTTAAAATTTTTTTATTATTTTGTTATACTATTATTAGACTCTAATTATCCTTACTTAAAATAATAATAATAATAATAATAATAATAATAATAATAATAATATTCAAAGAAGTATTTAAAATTTTACAATTAACACATATAAACTTTAAATAGTTAATGAGTTTAACTAATTAAATTAAAAAAATGATAAATCAATAATATATTTTATCGACAATGTTTACAAAGCTCATGATATGATTTATTTTTTTTTATAAATTATTATTTTATCATATATAGATCTGTTCAATGGTCGGGCTACCCACCTGACTCAATTGGGCCTAGGCTTGGGTTCTCATGTTTTTGTCTTAGAGTAGCTCAACACAGTTGGAACAATGATTTTAAATTAAAATAATATATATTTTATTTAAATTTAATTATAAAATATATAAATATTAATAAAAAATATTCTTTAATATGATGAGCAATAATTTTGGCTTAAATAGGCAGGTCTTAGTACGTCAAATAAGAGGCTAGACTTAGGATTTTAAAAAAATTTAGGCCACAACTCGGTCCGACCCATGAGCAAGTTTAATCATATATTAAATATAAAGTAAATTTTTAATGTCTAATTAAATTATATATGGTATTAATATTTAATATTTAATTTATTTTTGATATATTATTATCTGTTATAGCTTTCATATTTTTTAATTTATCTTATTATTTTATTATACTATTATCATATTCTAATTACTATTACAAATAATAATTATTTTGTTATTATTATTATTATAAACTAAGAATAATATTCAAAGAAGTTTTTAAAATTTTACTACTAACATATACAAATCATCAGTATTTAATGAGTTTAACTAATAAAATTAAAGAAAATATGATAAATTGATAATATACTTTATTGATAATATTTTCAAAACTCATGATATGATTTACTTTTTGATAAATTAATTTTTTATCATATAGAGACATGTTCAAGGGTTAGGCTATCCACCTGGACCAATTAGGCTTGCGCTGAGGTTCTCATATTATTATATCAAACTAGCTTGACCTGGCTCAGAATAGTGATATTAAACTAATATATTTTATTTAAATTTGATCATAAAAATATATAATATTAATAAAAATATTTTTTAATGTGATAAACAATAATTCTGGCTTTAATAGGCAGGTCTGGACACATTAAATAAAGGCCTAGGTTTGGGATTTTAAAAAAATTTAGGCCATGGCCCGACCAAACTCATAAGCAAGTTTAATCATATTTAAAATATAAATTAAGTTTTAATAATTAATTAAATTATTAAAAGAATATTAAAACAAAATTCATAATTAAACTTTTTGATTTATTAAAAATTATTTAATTATAATTTTTTCATATTTATTTTTAGTATTAAATTTGGGTTCGGATTCAAGTCCAGCGTGGGTTTGGGTTCTTTCAGGTTCAGGTCATTTCGGGTTTAGGTTTTTGGGGTTCGGGCTATTTCGAGTTCAGGTTTTCTTGGGTTCGGGCCATTGACTTTTTGATCAAACCAGATTCAGTTCGGATTCGAACTCAAATTTTTTTAAATAAATTTTTGAGTTCAGATTCATTTTGCCATTTCTTAAAGTAACAAAGCAAAACCCATCTCTCTTTTTCATTTTTCTCATATTTTTTCTTTTCAATTGATTATGAAGCGTTTGTTCAGTAATTATTATAGGTTTGTATTTGATTTATCGATATTATATGAATTTATACATTAACAGTAAATTAGATTTATCTTGTAGTTAAAATATTTTAAATTTTTTTAATAAAAAGGTATAATTTAATTTATATACGATTGATATATCAAATATAAATTTAATTATTATGTGATTATATCTTTAATTGTTCAATTGTAGGCTATCTTTTTTAATTTTAATCATCCAATTATAAAAATTACTAATATTTTTGAAAATTGTTTTTCTCATCCAATCGTTAATGACCAATGGTATGCTTTCGTTATATTGCAATGTCATCATGTGACATTATTACCTCATTTCATACGTCATATGATATATAAATTTTTAAAAAATTGAAAATTAAAAAATAAGTACTTCTGATCAATTAACTCTTCAAAAGTTTTTATTTAGGTTATGTACTTTTAAAATTTTCATAATTTGTTCATCAATATTTATAAACTTATTAATATTTTGGTTTTCGAATGCTGTTTTAGAATGATTAAATAATAAATGTTTGTAAAATTAAAGATGATAAATTATTTTATTATTTTGATTTTAAAATAATTTACTTTATTAAAGTTTCTAAATATTTGTGATCAAATTGTTATAAACCCACAATGACAATGAGACATTTAATGATCAAAATATTTATAAATTTCACAAACATGCATGATCAAAGTACGAAATTTCAAAATTTAATAATCAAAATAAAAATTAAGTAATTAAAAGTATAATTCTTTTAATTTTTAAAATTAATAATATCACTTTACTTCAGATGACTTGTCAATACTACATCAGCATGACATTATTCTCGATCGGGTAACAAAAAATATTTCATAAATGTTAATCATCAAATTGTAACATATATAGTTGAGCAATTAAAAAAGAATAAAATGTTGAAAGTTGGATGACAAACATGTAATTTACCCTTTATTGATAGTAAGGATTTTACTGATGAATATTTTAAGAGTAACATTTAACGTTATTATTTTAGACAATATATTTTTCTAATGCATTAAATTTCATTAAATTACCTATCAAGTATTTAATATAAGAATATTTTTATAAATAAAAATGTAATTAATCATAAGAAAATCTTTATAAATCATAAGAAAGCATGTTGGACAAATTACACTTCAAAGAATTTAACCGAATTCAATTTAATTACATTATGCTGGTTAATATAGCAATATTATATTAAATCGCTTATCAAATCAAATATATACACAAAAATTTCCAACCAATTTTACTGTTTGACTGAAAAATAAAGTAGTTTTAAAAGAATATATGTTTGATAAGATATATATAAACCACAAATCAATGAGGCCAAAGTGATCTTCATCAATAAAATAACAAAAATTAACCATTTAATTGTCAGAATAAAAATCTCTTCCCATATTATGTGTTAATTATATAAATTAAATGTAAAAAATATGAGATTTAATTATAAAATAAAAACGAACATATTTCTTACCATAGAAATTCTACATATTAATTGTAACAAAATAATGCTTGATCTGAGATGGATTAGATTTGGCATTTTTTTTATCTCTTAAGTATTGAATAGTGGCATGCAATAGTAAGTTTTGTATTTCTTATGGTTTATTAATATGGAATCTTCTTGATTGAGAAAAAATTGAGATAGAATTTTTGTAATTCAAGTTGATTTGATTTAATTCATACTATTATTTAATCATTTAAAGTTTTATTTAGAATTATTTATAAAAATATATAACTATTAATATAAAAAATTAATAATATTTTAAATATATTTTAAATAATAAAATAAATTTTTGCATAAAATCCAAAATCAAATTTTTATAATTCAAACTTGATCGAACCAAATTTAATTCATTTACACCTCATTAAAATATTTAAAATAATTTCAACTCAAAATCACTCAAAATTCATCAATTCGAAATACGTAGAGTCATAGTCACATTGAAATTCATCTCCCACCTAATAATAATAATAATAATAATAATAAAGGATTATTCAATCAAACACAAAGCCCAACATTTTGAAATTCGGAACTGAAACCATAAGATTTTTGAAATTAAGTCGACTTCTCTTTTGTCTTTCTTCATGGATGTTCAAAATTAACAAGAAAACCTTTATTGTCTTAAGTTTTAAAATATATTCTATATGTTCGGACCACAGGAAATCAAACACAATTTGATTTTGAAAACAACCAAATCAAAAACCAAAAAAAAAAAATTAGAACAGATTAACATGAAGAAGGAATTGAAGCATTTATATATATATATAACTGAAAATAAAATAAGATCTTATTATTTTTCTATCACACGTTTAAATAGGGAGTGGCTGAAAGCTGCTCTTTTGCAACTTGCGGAGTATGCTTTGGTGGTCCAAAACTTGGTCACAAATGGAAAGTAGTAATAAAGAAAAAAAAGATCCAATTTAAAAGAGAAACCTTTTTGTTTTTTGGGTTAATTTGACTGAATTGTTAGGCAAGCAATGATGGCAGCAGATTCATGGTACATGGTCCGATTTGGTAGATTTTCCACATTTAACTTGAAAACATCAGCACAGACGATCCACTTTGGCAATTGCCCTTTCATTCCAACAGCCTAAGCCCCCCAGGTCTAATTTCAAGCCGCCAGACATCTTGTCTTGTCATTGTTTGGCCTTATGTTACCATACAAAATTAAAAAGAAAAAGACATAATTATATATTGCTCTTTATTTATCCATTTGTGTCCAGGATTTGATGCCATGTTAAAGCAATAAGATCGAAATTGTATCAAGGCTTTGTCCGTACTGTAAGAAGACAATTTGAATTCCAGTAATTCCAATGGCCTATGTTGTCTGAAAAATATGAAAGACACTGATGTAAAATTTGAATTGGCTTTGGCCTACTTAAAAAATATATATATATATAGAGAGAGAGAGAGAGTGAGAGAGAGAGAGAGATAGCCTATATTTGCATTTAATTTGGGTTAACGTTATGAGGATAAAACTATCACTGTTTAAGCTGCGCAAGGCTGAGCTAATAATAATAATAATAATAAAGGTTGGGCAAGGCAATGACGTTTCAAGGTCCATCAATTAGGCTTCAATTAATCTTATTGCCAATTCAATTTTATATTTAATTGTGTGTGTGTATACATATGTATGAGAATGAACAAACTTATCAGACTCTTTTCTTTTTCAATTCTTTTCTTCAGTGATCAATGATCGCAATCATGTTGAATAACCAATTAAATTCACTAAAGAGCTAAACGACGACGATGATGATATATAATTTATATATATATATATATATATCCACTATAAGGGTGGAGGTGAAAAGAAATAAAATTACGTAAAAAATATATTTTGAAAGAAAAGAAATTATTGAGCTCTTACTAAAAAACGGTAGTTTTAAAAAAATGATCGTTTCTTCAGAGTCTATAATTTCTTTAAATAATAAAAAATTGAAAGACATAAAAGCGTTTAGTGTATTAGACTATTTGATTTATGTTTATTAGGCTTTTTTTTTTTAATATTTTTAGTTAGTATACCAAATTTAATTAAATATTTTATTATTAATTAAATTATAGACATACTCTGCTTGAGTGGATGAGAAAAAATGTGAGTAAAAAGAATAATGTTTAAAAAAATGATTAGCAGTAGTTTTTTAGATATAAAAGGATATAATTATCTTTATTTTTATCATTGTTAATACTTTCTCAGGTATTTAAGTTATTTCACTAATTAAATTAGTATTTACTCAACTCATGATATCAATGTAGTCAAACTATTTTAATATAAATAGAAGTTGTGACACCCATAAAATAAGTAACTAAAAAATAGTATTTTTTTATAAAATGCAGGTAATTTTTTAGGAAAAAATAATAGTCTTTTCGTATGGTTAGTTTTTTCGAGAAAAGATGGTAGATTTTAAGAAGTTGTTATTTTTTTCCTCAAAAATTATAATTAAAAAATTAAATTATATTCGTACCCCTTATTTTATTATTGGTATGCTAAATTTAATTTTTTTTTTTTTTGTAAATTCAATAATTGAATTGGAGTCATTTAGCTCATGACACCAGATTCAATCATTGATTTTATAATAGTATACTCGATTATGGTATACTCACTTTTCGGGTAAAAAATAAATAAAAAATATGATAAAATTTGGAAGAATGAAGTAGTTAACTATATTTGATGTTTTTTAAATGGAGAAAAAATAGGTAAAGTTGGTTTTTTTCCTCAAAAAACCTAATTAATTCTATTAATATATTTTTTAATTTCATAATTTTGTTTTTAAATTAATTCTTGCCAAATTAATGTGCATTAACTTGTATCATCATCTCATTTTTTTATGAAGCGGTTTAAGTTAATCCAAAACCAGTTTTGCACCATCTTGTTACCATTCTTCAAGATTAAGGAAGGAAAAAAAAAAGGCAAAATCCTTCAAACTTTATGTGAAACTGGAAGTTACAGCAATATATAATTCGCGGATTCTGGTTATGCCTTTATTCTGCAAAGGTATTTAACACCTTCACAATGGTAACATCAATCCTAGAAGCAAAGGAAGTGAACGAAGTTTTTTAATTTTTATATTATTAAATTTAATATTTTAATTTTTTATTTTAAAATTATAGTAAATAAGTAAAAATAATTAATAATATTAAAAAAAGTTATTTAAACGTTAATAAAACACTTATGTATGATGTGATTTGTAATTTTAAATTTTATATAAAAATAAGTTTAAATTCTTTTATAAAATTTAAAATTTTACATCACATAATATATTTATATTTTATCAATATTTAAATATTTTTTTATAATATCATTAATTATTTTTTTGATAATGAAGTTTATCAAATGTTCTGACAAGGTACTTATCGTTTAAAAATATCCACTGTTTTGGTACCTAACTCTCACACTACTAAAAAAAAGATGATGTAGTATTTTATGCAATAAAAAATTGTGCTGTCATGTGTGTTACTAAAAAAATTATTCTTTTTATTTTATAACCAATGTTAATTTAACACGTGACATCACATAATGATGCCACATGTATAACAAAAAACTATTTTTTCTTTTTGATAAATATTTAATAAATTTAATAAATATTTTAAAAAATAAAAAATTAAATAAAACATTAAATTTCATATTTATTTTTTTTAAAAAAATAAATTTTAAATTTTTTTAAATTTCAGATATTAAATTTTTAATCATTATATTTAATATTTTTATATTTAAAAATATTAATTATATATTTAAAATTGTAATTCTAAAATAATTTTGTAGTTTTCAATTTTTAAGAAAATCATGTATTAATTTTCAAAAATATAATATTTTTATATTTTAATATATTTTATTAAAAATGGATATAAATTTTAAAAATGTAATTTTAATAATTTTTACATTTAAAAATAATAAATATTTAAAAATTTTAAAAATTAAGATACAGAATTAAAATCATTTTTAAAATATAGACTATTTAGTTTATAATTTTAAAACTAATATCTATTTCTAATAAAATATTTTAAAAATATAAAATTATAAATATTAAAAAAATATTTATTTTAATAATATAAAAATTAAAATATTTTATTTGCTATAATATATAGACTTTTGGTGAATTTTGACAGGTAAAGTAAGTAGCACGTTTTTCCCCTTTTCCCATACAGTGTAAAGCAACAAATTAAAAAAAAATTAAAAAAAAAAAACTCATTTGCTGACAACTGACAACTTAGGACGAGGATTAATCATGTTGAAAGTTCACCTTTTATATTATAATATATGTAAAGGATAGGCTTGGCAAATTAAAAAACTTAAAACAACAAATCGAAAAGTAAGGTAGTGATTGAGAATATATAAAATAGAAAACGAATCCAATTGCTTTCCCCTGTTTTAAAGATGTAATTGATTCATGAATCTAGTGCCAAAAAAAACCTTGTTCATTTAACCTTATCAAAATCAACTTATAATTTTTTTATTTTATTTTAACGTGACAAAGGCTATCGATTAGGGGATAGAAATTCTCTTTATTCCAGAATCTAATCCAAAAGCAATCTTCGAAAAAGTCAAAACAATTTATAATTTTTTATTAAGCTATCATGAGATGAGTTCATTAATTAGATTTTATAAGGGATTCTCAAGCATTTACGTTTAAGCTTTCTATTCATTCACACTCTAAACAAGATAGTATTAAGGGTTTTTTTTTTTTAGACTAATGCCTATGCTTTTATGTTTTGAACGGAAGAAGCATTTTTTTTTTTCGTTCTTTATGGTTAGGCTCAATGTACCGGTGATTAGGCTGAAAATGATGGCTTTATTCTCATCCCATGCTTGATGATTGTCATGGTTTGAGACAATGACAACTTGATTGATAGTAGTTTAAATAATGATGACTTGACAATGACAATTTCAACTATTTGCATATTTAATTAGTATGTAATGAATGTATGATTCTCTAGTACTGTAATTTTCTTGTTACAAAAAACAAGTGGAAATTTTTAAAAAAAAAACCAGTGGGAGTTGATAATGGAGTTTATGAAATGAAAAAAAAAAAAAAGATTAGATATACATATTCTGCATGTGGATTAGCATTAGATTAGGATTAGGATTAGATCTAAACCCCCACCATCTTAAAAACACTCCTTTTAATATTAATTTGTCAAGTTGTTAGAAATAGTCCTTTTTTTAATATATATTTTGATACTATTTAATATTTATATGGTTTGACGTATCACTTCAAATTTATTGATATTATTCAATATTTTGTTTATCAAAGATATATATAGTATAAAAATACACCTCTTTACATATATCTATATGTTCATACGTGTGTGTTTGTAACGAATCTAATATCTGTTATTAATTTTTATAATATGTGAATTTATTTATTATCTGATTAACTTTGAGTATAATTATATAAATTTGAATTAAATAATATTATCTTTTGGAGATCTTAATCTATTAAATATATGACTTCTTTAAAGTCATTTTGTTACCAAAATAAAAGTTATAAAATATAATAAAAACTAAATTTAAGCTTCACATTCATATAGCAAACAATTCTCAAAATATAAAAATAACAACTTTAGTATTAAAAATCATTTTAAATGAAAAAAATTTATATTTTATTAAATTTAATAACTTAAATTTTAAATAAAAGTATCGATACATATCGATTAATACGATAGAATATCAATATGGTAATTATAGCATTTGTTAGGATTATTAATATGTATTAAGTTCAAGTTTATTTAGGTTTCGTCATTTATATTATATAAGCACCGAAGGGATCAAATGATTAAAAACAATCGGACAATCACAGCCGTAGAAATTGGCCTGACAAATTTAGCTTAGATCAGCCGGTCAAGCCCGATTTCTTTTGTTTTCAAGTTTAAGAAAGATAGTCCAGCCCAAATCGATTTTGTTTACAATTAACCTCTAAAAAGTTTGCAAATATTCTTTTTATTTATTTATTTATTAATTTGGGCCAAACCTTCCAATATTCAACAGTACCTCAAGATTTAGTGGCAATGTTGTGCATTTTACCAACTTGGTTATTTGATGTATTTTAGTTTATTTTTGGAAGAAATTAACCAAATACTTACATATGTATTTCATATATATCACATACATACAGACACACATATCTATATATATGTATGTCTATATATATAGGTAAAAAACACTTATCCCTTATATTTTATTGAAACACACTTATTTTCTTTAGTTTAAGAACACCGTCATACCATCAAAAGGTTCGATGAAGAACAATACATTAACACTTTTTGATCTCATTTGTTAAGATAATCCTATAAATGAAAAATATACATTTTTTTTCATTTCAATTTTTCTTTTATTCAAGATTTATTTAACCATAGAATAGTGAAAATTTAATTAGTTTTAAGATTAACCTTACTTACTATCAAATTATATTTTAATTAAATTATATTCTAATTCAAATACATGTTAAATGCTTTAAACCTATTTTTAATTCAATTCTATATTAACTTTGGGATGAATTTATTAAATATTTTATTTAATACAAATTAATTACTATTATTAGCAAATTTTAGTATTAAAGAAAAATGCAAAAAAAAAAAAGGAAATAAAGGAGAAGATTAAATGAATTTTATTGAAAATAAACTTACCCCTCTTTCTGAAATTAGCTAATTAGGATTATATTTATCAAATTAATATTAGTCCAATTTTGCTTTAAATATTGAAAATATCTTTTTTTTTTCTTGTTTTTTGGCTTTTTCATTTTTTTCCCTTCTAATGGATTGCTTTAACACTAAACATTTTCTAAATAATGTTAATTAATTTTTAAATAAAAATAACATAATACATTCATCTCAAAATTAATATATTATTAAATTAAAAATAAGTTTAAAACACTTAACGTACACTCAATAAGATATAATTTAATTAAGATTTAGTGTTTTATAAAAATTAAAGATAATATTAAAATTAATTAAATTCTTGTAGTTAAAAAGTAGGCTTATTTTTTTTTTTATTCAGCTTGACTCTTGTCCACTGTAATTTGAGCCATATTGAGTGGCATTGCAACTCAACAGGCCTTCAGCTCTTCTTTTGATATTTTCCTATAATTTGGTAAAAAAAAAAAAAAGTAAGAAATAAGAAAACAAATTAAAACCAAAAATCTGGATTTTTAATAAATATAAATTTATGTCTATTTTTTGAATAAAAAAACTCATCTCCCCAACAAAAGGAAAATGTTAAACAAATATATAAATTTTGATTCTCCTTTATAAAGAAATTCAAAAAAAAATTCAATATCTAATTTTTTTAATCGAATAAGTTTCTCTAAAAAAATCATCCTAAAAGAGAAAAACATTTAAAAGATATCAGCAGCATCATCCCACGGCTGGGAGCAACCTAAAGATTTAGGTTTAGGGATTTCCATGAGGAGTTTGGAAAATCGTAATGGTGAAAGCTTAGGAAAAGGGTAAAGGTATTGGAGACTTGTTTTTCGGCTAGTCGTGGTTAAAAAAAAAAATTAAAATTCAAGTTAAAATTTAAATTTGATTAGCATGGTCTAATTTATTGGTTCGAATTTATTGTTTATATATAAAAATAATAAAAAAATATATTTTATAATTAAATTTAAATAAAATATATTTTATATTAATATTTATATATTTTATAATTAATTTTAAATAAAAAATATAATTTTAATATATTTTTATCACGTATTAGATTCTTATTGATTATTGACTGTCACTTCAGCTTTTAAAAAACAATTTTAATAAAAAAGATCAATATATTTGACATAATAAAAGTAAAATACCAAGTTATTTTTTTAGGTACTACATTAAAAATTGAATTAAGCTACAAGGATTAAATATTTAACCCTTTATTATTCAATAATAGAAGCATTTATGCAAAATAATTTCTCATCGTAGGGGGTTTAGGGTAATATAATAGTTCTTTAGTAAAATATTGGTAAATATACTATATATATATATATCTTTATTATAAACTTTTATAGAGTCCAAAAAACATTATAATAATTGGGAATAATCCATACCAAACTTGGAAAAGTATTACAAACAAAAGCTTGTAGCTCCTCGTGTAGTAGTCAAAATCTGATTTTACCTTAAAGTCATCAAAACTAGACATTGCATATATATATATATATTAGATGTGATAAGTTAATTGTACGTAACTATATCGTATTTATTATATTATTTTTATATTTATTAAATATAATTCAGGTGCAATTTACCATTTTGATTCCTGTCAAATCACAACGTTTTGGTATTTCCCAATTCAATTCTTTCCTCGTCGCTTTTGCCTTCACGATTCATGTTACCCTCTTCTATGAATATATATATATATATATATATATATATTAAATTAAACTTAGCTGTTGTAGCATACCTTACATTTTGAAGAGAGAGAGAGAGAGAATTTAAAAAGATTTAAATGGAATTATAAGTTATAATGAAGACAAAAAGAAACAGAGGAAAGAATTGATTAATGGTTTAAAATGGAACTAATGGGCAACCTCTTCCGACGATAATAGTATTTGAGAAATTTTATTTTGTGATTAAATTCAAATTTTAATCTAATTAATTTATATATTTATCTTTAAAAAATAATATTTAATAGGTTTATTGATGTTCTTCGTACGAAAGGTCGATCACGGCCCTGTTGCATAGAAAGAGTTAGTGGGGTGCCCGAGTTGGTACTCTGGGGTACTTTCCGATGATTAAGTCAGTGTACGGGTTTTTGGAATATAGCGAAGAAGATTGAGAATTGGAAAAGGTCTACCTTTCCTTTGGGTTTGTTTACCCTTTTATAGACGTTGCTGGGGACATGGTGTCAGGTGATTTGACAGGGGAACGGCTAGCGTCGAGCTAGTTGTCAGGTTATGGTGCTTTGTGGTCTGCTCTGTCAGTTGGTCGCCATTCAAGAAGTGTCAGTTCTGAGGTCATTCTGCTGCCAACATGTCACATCGATGTCTAACCATGTTTTGACAGTCACCTGGTTGCCTAGTAGTCTTTTTGGTTATGCCAACTGTAGTGATGAAGTATTTGGTCAATCGTCCAACTGGTATAAAATTGCCCCCCCCCGTAGTCTAAAGGGCAGTTATAAAGTGACTTAGCATTTTGGACTTTTGGCGAGGGGCGAATTTGTGAGTGGCTTAGGCGGGAATGTTTGAAATGCAAAAAGTAACAGACGGCATTAATGGCAGATGTAATTGTAGGGTCATAATAAAGAGGGTGACTTTTTATTGACGTGACAAAAAGAGGAAGAATGAGGGTGGGATGCATGTCCTGCCAAGAGAACGTGGAAGGGCACCGTTTTGGGGATATAGTGCGTTAGAAAGAATCATGGATGGATACATGTTAGAAGGGACAAAAAAGAAAGGACGAGATGCTAATGGTACGTAGTACTTGGGAAGGGACAAATGAAATAGTGACACGTGTTGAACTAAGAAGTGCAAAGGGTTGGGCCCTTTGGCTATATAAGAGAGGTTTTGTTGAGGGGAAGCATAACGTGGTTTTGTTCCAAGAGAAAGAAATAGGAAAAAGAGAAAAAACGGAGAAGAGAGAGCTTGGTACTGTGTTTGTTGAGTGCTTCAGAGAGTCAAGGGTAAGTTTTTTGGTGGTGAGAATGCTAGTGAAAGGTAGTGAAGCTTTGTAGAAGGTTTTGTTAATGTGTTTGTGTGTTGTGTTAGCAGCGAGCGATCGGGTGGAATCTCGAGTGAAGAGTGCTGCTACGGTGAAGTTTGAGGAGAAAGCTAGTGAGTTTTTAGTTTGTTTTTGAATTTTTTTGGTTTTTGTTTGTGAGCTTAGAAAAAGTATTTGTGAGGGGTGGACGGTAAGAGGAGGAAGGCTATTCGTCAAATCGGTTGCGAGAAAAGGTAGGTTGGTAGAGGCAGAGGAGAAAGTGATGAAGATAGTTGAAAGATTAAGTCAGGGTGGTGTACTTGGTCGCATAATGGTAGAGGAGAAAGAACTAAGGGAAGCAATGGTGGCTGAGCAAAGTGGCAATCAGGAATCAAGGTAGGGTGGTGAAGTGTCTGGTAGGGATGATGCTAAAAAGAAGATAAGAGATGTTGTAGGGTTGATTGTTAATTTGACCATGGAGCCAGTTGAGGTGTATAGCCGATCCGTAAATATGCAAATAGTTTGAAAGTGGATGCATGATAGAGGAATGGATTTGGAAAGGTACTAGATTACCGAAGCGGAGGTACGGTAGAGGGCCATGTTCATTAAAAGAGATAGCGTAGCATTGTACCTTAATATTTTTACGGTTCATCTTCTTTTGGAGCCATTCTTATGTGCTTTGCTGAGGATGTACACCCAAACAGCTGAAGCCGAACAGTTGGACGATCCTGTTGAAGTACTTTCTTTTGTGTAAGGAGAAGGGCTGGCTGTCGTCAATAGGGGTGGTGAAGGAGCTATAATTTCTGAAGCAAGATGAGCCTTGTTTTTACTTCTCGCAAGCTAAAGAAAGGAGGAAGTTAATAGTAGACCTCCCGTTAAATGCTTACATGAGGAGGGAGTAATATTTTGTGGTGATCAAAATGGCGGGCACCCTTTGGGGTTTTCTAATCCAGTGAGGCCAATGGTCATGGACGAGCAACGAAAGGGTGAGCCTAGACATCGAGGAGAAGGAGCATGTGCTATTCTTTAGGACAGGCTGCGTGAGCAGTAAGGAATATTCGACACTCTAAAATTTTTAAAAGGGATGTTTAGGGCGAGACCTCTCAGACGTGCCGGGAGGGCTTGCACACGCACCTGGTCAGCGAAAGAGACGATGTCTGCTTAGACATTAGAGGAGTATGGCTAGTAGGTCTAAGTAAAATGGTAGGGCATTTTATGTATGCTTTATTGTGCAGTGTTTTGATATGTTGTTTGTATGTTTGTAGGTGAAGGTGCGCTGGATGAGGGAATAGAGGATATGGAAGAAGAAGGAGAGAGGGTCAAAAAGTCGATGGCCATGTTGGCGAGGATGAGGTAGATAGGTTTTTGGTTAATCGGTCGGGTAAAGAAGTGGTTGGGGACTTCCATCCACTCAAGGGGCTGAAGAGGGTATTTCCTTAGGTGCTTGTTTTTTAGGTAAAAGATGTGGTATTTTGTTGAAAATTTCCTTGTTTGCGTAGGAATGGACGTGGTACAAGCAAATTTGGCAGAACGGGTGGCCAGACAAGCTGCAGCAAAAATACTGGCTGAGCGTTAGTGAAAAGGGAAAAGGAATGTGGGTATGGAGTACCCAGAAGAAGCTATGCCTGAACCTATGATAGTGAGGCAAAAAGCTGATCCTGTTACCATGTCTGCTGCGGCGGCCGCGGTTATCCTTACTGAGGTAGAAAAGGTAAGGTCAAGCAGGGGTCCAGTTCTGACGAGTGACGCATCTTCACGGTCGAGCAACGCATCGACAAGGACACACTTGGTTTGTGGCGGTTTAAGTGTTGAGGGTTAGATGTCTCCTGGTATTCTCCGAGATGGATGAGTGCCAGATGCCGAAGCGGCACCCAGGTGGGTTATGAAAGGTATGGCCCCTATTGATGGGAGGTGCTAAGTAGGAGGAGTCCGACCCAAAACTTGAATGCTGCATTGGTTGGGCTAGTGGAGGTGAGGTTTGTCTAGCTAGTGCGTTATGTAGTGTATTACAGCATATAAAGAGTCAGAGGAGTGACGCAGTTGGTACTTTAGGGCACTTTTCGATGGTTAAGTCAGTGTATGGGTTTTTGGAATATAGCTAAGAAGATTGAGAATTGGAAAAGATCTGCCTTACCTTTGGTTTTGCTTACCCTTTTATAGACATTGCTGGGGACATGGTGTCAAGTGATTTGACAAAGGAACAGCTAGTGCTGAGCTAGTTGTTAGGCTATGGTGTCTTGTGGTCGGCTCTGTCAATCGATCGCCATTCGGGAAGTATCAGTTCTAAGGTCATGCTGCCGTTAAGATGTCACATCGATGTTTGATCATGTTTTGGCGATCGCCTGGTTGCCTGGCACTCTTTTTGGTTATGGTGACTATGACGATAGAGTATTTGGTCGATCGTCCAATTGGTATAACAATTGCCCTCCCTCATAGTCCAAAAGGTAGTTATAAAGTGTCTTGGCATTTTAGGCTTTTGGCGAGGGGTGAATTGGTGCATGGCTTGGGCAGGAATGTTTGAAATGGAAAAGGTCACAAGTAGCATTAATGGCAGTTGCAACTGCAGGGTGATAATAAAAAGGGCAACTTTTCAGTACATGACAGAGAGGGAAAGAATGAAGGTTGGACACATGTCCTACCAAGGGAGTGTGGAGGGCACCGTTTTAGTGATATGGTGCATCATAAATAATCATGGACGAACACGTGTTAAAAGTGACAAAAATGAAAGGATAAGATACCACACTGCCAAATGGCGTACATGTGCCAAATAACGAGTTAGCATGAGAAGTTCAACCAATAAGCATCAAAGATAGTAGAGCTGGATACCCAGGTGATGAAGCACAAAGAGACAAACACGAAACTAGAAGCTTCTTTGAAGGAAATTAAAGAGAAGAGGTTGGCCAAAATTGCTGAACTACTCCTTAAAGGGGAGAAGGCGAAGGCTACAGCTACTTAGTCAGCAAAGAAGCTCGAGGAACGTGATGCCAAGCTTTAGTCTGTAAAGTCTAGGGTCGTCGAATTGGAGGCACAACTTGGCAAGGTGGAGGCTCGTCACCAGTCAAAAATGAAGAAGTAGGAGGAAAAGATTTTTGACAAACTTTTTGCTGCAGTAGATTCCTATAGACGTAGCACTCTTTATGGCGTGCAGCTATTACAGGGTCCCCTTGATCTAAGAGTGATCAACTTAGGTCGATTGTATACTCCACCTGAGGGCTTCAACGTGCTGTTGCCAAGCCATCATGAAGTGAAGGAAGGGCGATCAAGGGATGTAGCTTTATATACTCCTACTCCAGAAAAGTCTGAGTTAGGAGAGTTTGGTAAGGATGTTGGCGAGCAAGCTTTTTCGTCGGCCAGAGATAAATATCTTCTTTTGTAATAAGCCAGATAGATTTTTGTAACTTTTGTTTGAGAAATGAAAATATCATTTGTTGTTTTAAGTGTCCATGTAAAATACTTAGTTTTATTTTAACTTATTTTGACTTTGATAGCTAAATCAGTCAACTTATCATTTTGGGCTTTTGTACGAGTAAGAATGGTTTGGAGTGATGATTGGTAGATAAGATTATTCTATTGAGAGCTATTTTGGTGATCGCTATGTTTTTTTTTACTATAACTGACCTTAGAGGCCGTTAGGGTGATTGGGTGCCGCGAAAAGGATGACTTCAATTTGAGTGGGTTACTGTCCCATTCCTTGAAGTTATTCGGGTGGCTCGTGTGGCGAGCAATATGACTTGACATCATAATTTTTGGCCCTGAAGGTCGTTGGGGTGAATAGGTGTTGCGAGTCTAGAAGACACCTCTGGGGTGCTTTGAAAAGTGGAGACAAGGTTTGCTCTGGTGATCTGAGGGTGATAAGCTTTTTTGGAGTAGCAGATGTTTACAAGTAGTAGTTCTTTAAGTGAACAGCGTTCCATGTATTAGGGATGATTTGTCCATTCAGTTCTGCTAACTTGTATGCCCCAAATCTAAGAACCTTAGTTATCTGATAGGGTCCTTCCTAATTGAGAGATAGTTTTTTTCGTTCCTCAGCTGGTCGACTTGCTTCACAACCTCAGAGAACCAGGTTGCCAACTTGAAATTGTCGATTATTAACATAGCGATTGTAATATCTAGACGTTTGCTGTGCACAGATTGTTATTTTGATGGTGACATCTTTTTTAGTTTCTTTTCGTAAGTCAAGGTTGGCCTTTAGGTGCTCAGAGTTGAGGTGTTCACTGGTGTTAGAGGTGCGTAGGCTTTGTACTCTAATTTCAGTGGGTATGACAACTTTCATACCATATATGAGGTTGAAAAAAGTGGCCGCTGTTGCCTATGATTCTATTGTATGGATTGCCCAAAATATCCCGAGCGTCACTTCTGTCCATGCGCACTTTGCGTCATCTAGTTTTTTCTTTAATGACTATAGGATATTCTTGTTCATGGATTCTACTCGGCCCTTTGACTGGGGGTGGATAACAGAGGTGTTGACAAGATTAATGTGAAACCTTGTACAGAAATCATGCAACTTGTTAGCTAAAAATTGTTTATCGTTGTCTGCTATTATAGCGTTGGTTATCCCGAATCGAAAAAGAATATATCACCAAATAAAACTTTCCATGGCTCAGGCAGTGATGGTAACAACGGATTCGGCTTTTACCCACTTGATGAAATAATAGCAGGTGACAATTAGGAATTTACGTTGGGCAGTCGCCAAAGGAAAAGGTCCCAAAATGTGTATCCCCTAAACGCAGAATGGCCATGGGCTAAAAATTTGTTTGAGCGTTTTTGAAGCTTGCCAGGGAAGAGGCCAAACCGTTGACACTTCTCACATCTTTTGACGAGTACGGTTCCATCTTTTCTTATCATAGGCCAAAAGGCTCCTTGCCTTAGCGCTTGGAGCGCCAAAGCTCTTCCACCAAGGTGGTTACCACAAACACCTTCATGTATTTCTTTTAAGACATAGTTGGCTCTTGAAGGAGCTAGGCATTTAAGTAGGGGAAGAGTGAAGGATTTTTTATATAAGGTGTTATCAATAATTGTATACCTAGCTATTCATTTTTTCAATCATCTTTGTCGCAAGGGGTCGGCAGAGGCTTAATTGTCCTTGAGGAAGAAGAGAAATGGTGTCATCCAATTTTCTTCAGCATTGGTACAGATTTGGTGTACATATCTATCGTAGCTGGGCATTAGGACGCACTCAAGTAGGACTTTTCCTCTTATAGAGATGTCTATGCTGCTAGCCATTTTGGATAATCTGTCAGCTCTAGAGTTCTTTTCTCTAGGTGTTTGTTTAATGGTGACATGAACGAAGCTTTGGGCCAGAGTTTTGATCGTGTTATGGTATTTGGCGAGCAGTTCATCCTTTACTTCATATACTCCGTTGACTTGGTTGGCCATCAGTTGGGAATTTGTGTAGGCGATAAAGCAGTTAGCACGAAGGGTTTTAGCCAGCTCCATTTTGGTTATTAACGCCTCATATTCAGCTGTATTGTTTGAGGTTGTGAACTGAAAAGATAGATCGTATTGTCATTCTTGGCCAATGGGGTCAAGTAACAGGACTCCCACACTGCCTTTATCTTTGCCCAATGAGCTGTCTACATAAATGGTCCAAACGTCCCCTTGGCGATCAAAAAGAGGATCGAGAACTTTGCTTGGGGAGTAGCTGCTAGTCGAATTGCTGTTCGGTGGTGACTCTTTTGACGTTTGGAAGGAACATTCAGCGATAAAGTCTGCCAGAGCCTGCACTTTGATTGCTTTTCTAAGACTATAGATAAGCCCAAAATCGCTAAGTTTAACACTTCAACGAATCATTTTTCTTGCTGAGTCGACTTTGAAAATGACGTCTTTGAGGGGGCGGTCTGTTAGGACAGTGATGGGATGTGCTTAAAAATATTGCCTTAACTTTCAAGGTAGCTACAATGAGGGAAAAGATCAGTTTCTCCAACTTGGTGTAACAAAGCTCCCCAGCTTGGAGTGCCTTGCTAATGTAATAGAGAGGGTATTAATGCTTGGCTTTTTTTTTTTCTTACCAAGATGGCGGTAACAGTTTCTTCGGATGCGACGAGATAGATATATAGCTACTCGCCTTGTTTGGGGCTGGCTAGTAGGGGAGAAGTGCTCAAGTATTCTTTTCGTTTGTCGAATGAATCCTGGCATTCCGTGTTCCACTTGTATCTGGTCGTCTTTCTTATTAGTTTGAAAAAAGGTAGGCATTTGTCAGTTGATTTAGAGATAAAACGATTCAGTGCCGCTACTAACCCTATCAACCGCTATACTTTTTTACTAGATTTTTGGAGTCTCATCTAGCTGATCTTTTCAAGGTTTGCTTTGATCTCTCTTGAGGAAATTATGAATCCTAGAAATTTTCTTATAGAAATACCAAATACACATTTAAGCGAGTTGAGTTTCATTTTGTACTTATGGAGTATGTGAAAGGTTTCTGTGAGGTCATCAAGGTACTGGTAGAGGGAGGGACTTTTGACTAGCATATCATCAACATAAATTTTCATCGAACACCTGATTTGATGTTTAAAAGTTTGTTGACCAGGCGCTGATATGTGGCTCCAGCATTCTTTAGGCCAAAGGGCATAACTTTGTAACAGAAAGTACCATTTTTAGTGATGAATGCTATTTTATCTTAGTCTTAGGGGTCTATTTTTACTTGGTTGTATCTAGAGAAGGCGTCCATGAAGCTTAAAAGTTTATAACCTACAAAGGCATCGACAAGTCGGTTGATAGTTGGGAGGGGGTAGCTGTCCTTCGAGCAAGCTTTGTTAAGGTCGATGAAGTCAACGCACACACGCCACTTCTCAGATGCCTTTTTGACAAACATATTTGCTAGCCAATAAGGATAATTGACCTCGCAGATGTAGTTGGCTGTCAACAGTTTGTCAACTTTTTCACAGATTATCGTAAGTCATTTCGAGGCGAATCGGTGCTTTTTTTGTTGGACAGGTGTGGCTCTAAGGTCCACATGTAGCGAATGCATAATGATAGTTGTATCAATCACTGGCATATCAGCTACTAACCAGGCAAATACATCTGCATTATTCCCAAGAAATTTTGCAAAAAGATTCTTTTTTGGTGGGGTGAGGGAAGATTCGATGTTTATAGTCAACTCGAGGTCTGAATCGTAAAGGGGCATTTTTTTTGTATTCTCAACTGGTTAAGGTTTGTGGTCGTCAAAGTCGTTTCTGGCGTTAAGGCTTTCGAGTGTGATTGCTTGTGGCTAAGTAGGCGTGATGGTGTGAACCGCCAATTGAGTTGTCCTATCGTTTGCAGTGGTTGTTTGTCATGTGGACAATTCAATTAATTGTAAGTGGCACTGGCTGGCGGTCTTTTAGTTAGATCTCATGTATCCAATTCCTGTTAGCGTGGGAAATTTGGCGATCAAACAGTAACCAGCGGTGATCATTTTAGTTTTCTTCATGAGAGGCCTTCTTAGAATAACATTGTAAGTATAAGGTTGATCAACAACTAAGAAGTTGACCATGGTAGTAATCGTGCAGTCGCCATCGCCCATCGTGATAGAAAATGTGGTTGTCCTTTTGACATGGATTGGCTAATTGGGGAGGATAGGGTTAGGTCACTGACGCTAAAACCCATATGGTAGAGAGCATCCCATTATAGAACTTCGACTGTGCTGTCATTGTATATAAGGATTCTATTGACTTGATAGTTGCTTAGGGTGGCAAAAACGACTACTGGGTCATTTTCAGGGTCAGATAAGAGATAAGAATCAAATTCATTGAAGCTAATCACAGTTGGGTTGCTTGAGGCATTTAAGGGCCACGTCTACTGCCATGACACTTCGGAGGTGGGATTTGCGTTTTGACTTACTAGTAGCCCATTCTTCGATAGGGCTGACGATCACGTTGATGATGCCAACAACTGATCGTTTATTGATGGTAGATTCATGCTACTGGTTAGGCAAATGCCCTCAGTCTTGGTTGTTCTGCTCTTTTTTAACAAATTGCTTGATTGCGCCTTTTCGCATACTGACTCGATGGCATTTTTTAGGCTAATGCAATCCTCTATTACATGCCCTATGTCATTGTGAACGTTACAGCATTTTTCAAGATCGTGTTTGCTATGGTCTCCCTTCATTGGAGGGGGTCACTCAATTAGATCTTCTCGTATGATGGTGTTGAGAATTTACTATCTAGAGGCAATTAGGGAGGTGTATGACTCATACTTGGTGTGCGATGGGGACCATGTTCACTTTTTGTTAGTGCTATTTGGTAAGGCAACGGTTTGTGCATCTTTAAGGTTTTGGGAGCTTGAACGACCGATTGGTCGGTTGGCTTTCAGGCCCCCACTGCCTTTTTGCACTCTGTCCCAATTTTTAGCTCACCGATTCACGATTTCTATTTCTTCAGCCTCTGCGTACTTTTATGCTTTCTTGTAGAGCTGGTATAACTTCGTGGGTTGGGCATCGGTTAGGGCGTACTTCAGGTATTTATGGCGAATGCTTGTAATGAAGGCCTGGATAGCCCACTCGTCATTAAGATCTCAGACTTCCAGTATGGCAGATTTAAAACACTTAACATAATCACAAATTATCTTTTCGTGATTCTCTTTAATTGCCATCAAACTGGCAGAGGTTCTGGCGGCTATGTGACAGCTACTAAAATGGGAGAAGAAATGCCTACCCAGCTGGTTAAAGTTTGTGATAGAACCTGAGTTCAGGGAATATCACCATGTTCAAGTTAGTCCCCGGAGCGTTGTTGGAAAGATGCGACACTATATGGCTTTTGGGATATTGCACAAATTGTGAAATGCACGAAAATGATTTAGGTGGTCGACTGGGTTGGTCTTGCCATCGTATGTGTCAGAAGAAAGCTTTACTTTCCAAGGGACAGTCACCTATCGGATGTCGGGTGAGATAAGGTTATGTTCGTCAGCTAACCATTCCCAGTTGTCATTTTGGGGCTCGTGAAGCTCTTTGATTTCCTGTTTGAGGGTGGCTACTTGTTGGGCGAGGTCTAAAGGCTCAGATGGCTAGTGGTGTCAGCCCGTGTGCAACAAGAGGTTCCTAATGGCAGACGTTGCCGAGTTGGTGTGAAGCAGGAACTTTTTTCTACCATTAGGCGAGTTATACAGTCTAGTGCTGCTGATCGATCTTAGGTTCCCAGGTTTGGGATGTTCTCAGTGTGTTATAGCGGGCGATCAATAGGTTGGGTGTTTTGGCGATTGGTTTAGGAGTTAACAAGTTGTGCCAGTTGGAGCTGTGATTGCTGGATGGCAGCCAGTTGGCTAGTGATAGCTTGGAATTGGGCTTGGTAGTGGGCATAAAAGTCAAGTTGGTCGGGTGATGATAAGGTTGGCAACGTCGTTGCATGGATTTATGGTGGCGTAGGTGTGTTGGAATGGGTGATTGAGGGTGCTGGGGTGTCCAGAGGAATATGGAGTGTTTTTATGACGACATTAATGGTTGTGTCGGGGTTGCTGGGGCTTGCTTGTTGGTCGTGGTGAGAAATGATGGTGGTCATTGGTAAGATTAGCCCCGGTAAATTCTAATAATAAGCTAGTGGTGAATGGGTTAGCCAAGAAGGGAATGAAATGGGTATCTGAGTGTGCGACGAGCTAGGGATTATGGGTTTGGTGGAGCTACGGTTTGATTCGTTGCTTCCGGTAATGGTGAGAAGTTTTGTGAAACACTGTCAACGTTTTAGTCAGCCATGGTTTTTTGCTTTGTTTCCCACAAACGGCGCCAATTATTGATGCTCTTCATACAAAAGGTCGACCACGGCCCTGCAGCATAGAAAGAGTCAGAGGGGTGCCAGAGTTGGTACTTCGAGGCACTTTCCGATGATTAAGTCAGTGTATGGGTTTTTGGAATATAGCGAAGAATGAGAATTGGAAAAGGTTTGCTTACACTTTTATTACATTGTTAGGAAAATGGTGTCAGGTGATTTGACAAGGAACGGCTAGCGCCGAGCTAGTTGTTAGGCTATGGTGCCTTGTGGTCGGCTCTGCCAGTCGATCGCCATTCGAGAAGTGTCAGTTCTGAGATCATGCTGCTGCCAAGATGTCACATTGATGTCTGATCATGTTTTGGCGGTCGCCTGGTTGCCTAGCAAATTTTTTTGTTATGGCGATTATGTTGATGAAGTATTTGATCGATCGTTCAACTGGTATAGTAAGATTAAATTCGAAACTCAACATTTTTAATCTTTTTTTTTTAATAACAGCTTTCATTATATATAAAAAAACCACTCTTATTTTTTTATTTATTTTAAAGGATGTGAGGAGAGACAATTTGATTCTTCTATGAGGCCAAAGTTTGAGATGTGGAAAAGCTTTGGTCATGGTCAAGTGGAAATCAAAATACTTGCTTGGAGATCAGGGTTAAATTTTATGCCCTGCAATTTCAGGGCCAAAAGTGTCCCCATAACTTAAAACTGATGACTTTTCTTACCTCTTGATCAAAATTGTCAATTGAGGAAGGCTAGTTTTGTTTTATATACACGATGGGTGACTGGGAGAGGCTAACAAATTAAAATGGAATTTGAACTTTAAAACTTACAGTTCATTTGTTAAAAAATAATAATAAAAAATAAAAAAAATAACTTATTGACTTTTAAATAACAATATATTGTTATGAATTCAATTATTATATTAAAATTTATCTATTCTTTTATGAAAAAAAATACATATTCCTTTCGATTCTAATCTCAGAACTTGATTTTGGAAATTATTATGAAATATTGATGTAAATTAACCACATTTATACAATTTCAATTGAAATCAGTTTTTTTTAATAAAAATTCAAATTATCCAATTGAATTTTTTTTAAATTATTTTTTATGAATTAAGATTTTGTAAATACGATTAAGCTATCTCAAAATTTCATAATTGTATCAAATATCATTTGTTAAAGACATGAGCTCTTTCTAAATAAACTTAATCTTGAGACGGTCAGAAAATTTTCTTAAATAAGATTGAACATCATGAAAGAAATGCAGAAATAGTTTTTTTCTTTTTTTTAATAAATAGAGAAAAGAATGTTTAAAATTGAACTTAAGCATACATGCTAATTTTAACGAACTTCTAACTACTAAGTCAAGAAGTTGTTAACCTATAGTCTAAAAGGATTTAATCATTGACCACAATCTCGTGCAATTCTAAATTTATAAAAACGAAATTAAATTTTATTTTTTTTAGTACGGAAGAGGTCGTAATTTGAGTATAAGAAAAAACTTGTAAATGTAAGGATTTAAACCTCAAACTTACTAAATGCCAAAATAATTATATAAATTGAGTTAAACTTTATATTCTAATTTTATCTTCTATGCACTAATTAAAAGGCATATTTTATAACCAAAATGATTGATTGTTTTTGTACCTTAAAAACAGCTCGTCTTAATCTCAAATTCAGGACACGAACATAGTTATATTACCATAGATGATTGATCGAAATAACTTGGTCGTTGCCATGTCAAAACTGGCTTCAATTGCCAACATTATCACCAGTTAAACTACAAGTTTTCTGTCTTGGATTACACCAATTTCCTAGCTTAAAAAAGGAAGCTTGAAAAGCCAAGGCCAAAACCGAGTTTGAGCAGGGGAAGTACTGGCCTTAATTGGTGATCAACTTGCCCGGTATAATTAGTATTTGGTCTCAAATCATTCATTCAGTCCAATGTGGGGTTTTAGATTTAAAATTCAAATCAAACTTGATAAATTGTTTAATAAAAATTTTTATTTAATTTTAATTATTAAATATATTTTAAATAATTAAAATATATTTTAAAGTTTTTTTTAAAGTTTTTTTGAGTCTTTTGGTTTCAACGGGTCTACTTCAAATTTTGAACAAAAATTCTTAAAAACCAATTTGATTTAGCCTAACCCGATCTAATTCATAAAAATCTGTAGCTTACACCTACATTCACAACCTATTTTCCATCCTTACTCAAATTGCTAACCCATCTGGTCAATCACAATGTTTGCTGAGGTACCTTTTTCAGGTTATAGAGATTGGTTGGTTTCAGTCATATTCGCTCCACTGCTGATTATTTTTGACTTTATTTATATATTTTCATATTTCTTGACTAAAAGCCAGGCTGAGAAATAACATTTTACATTCCCTTTGAAAAGGTGAAGAAAATTATTAGAAAAATCTAACATTTTGAAATACAAAATGAAAAATGTTATTCACCCTAATACTTTTTTATCCAAACATTCTTCGTTTCACGTTTATTAATTTAATTATAATACCTCATTTGAATTTATGCATCTAATAACACATTTATGTATATATCTCATATAAAAAATACAAATATTTGGGATAAAATTAATTAAACAAACACCACGATTAGTAAATATATATATATATATAAATATAAATTTGACAGTGTCATTATTTTATGACAGTCAACATTGGATGGAACAATATCCTGAGAAGACCAAATACAACAGTAAGTAGTGCAAAATATATATCATTATTGGATATGGGGCATCAAAAATTCACTTACAAATCTATCTTTAATAGTCCTATAAAGTCCACAAAAAAACAGGGAAGGTCAAGTTGATTGGGACAAAAATTATGGTGCAATATAAGAAAAAGCCTATTGATAAATATTCCATTTCGTACCAAGAAAGAGTAAGAATCAAAATCACACTTAAAAAATGCTTCTAATTAAATAAATGAAAAACAAGTATAGGAGCGAGATGCATTTTATCCCCTTTTGAATTCTTTTGCTTGCAAAGCTTTAACAAACGACTTTTCACAGAGCCATACCACCAAGAACCTTCGTAGCTCAGGACAAGTAATTAATTTTAGCGGTCAATCCACGTTCTTCAGGTTCATTGACATTTGTCTGGCTCCATATGGCTGAATAAAAAGTTCACTATATATATATATTTTTAAAAAATATGTGCCATTCTATTAATATATTAATAAAATCCGAGAATGAGATAAATTTTTTTATTATAAATACCCTACCAATCAATGAAACTTTGAAGCCATCAAATGCTTAGAAATTTAAAATCATGTTTCAAATTTAAAAGTTATAGGTCAATTAAGAATTCATTTTAGATTGAAAAAAGTATAACTACAGTTAGGGTTTATATATATATATATATATTTTGTTAGCGTGAAGGGAAAATAGCATGGAGGATCCAAATAAAAGTATGGAAAAGGAAGAGAAAGGAAGGGAAGAAATACGATATAGGGGAGTGAGGAGAAGGCCATGGGGAAAATATGCAGCCGAAATTCGAGACCCTTCGAGGCAAGGTGCACGTTTATGGCTAGGAACATTTGATACGGCAGAGGACGCCGCTCGAGCCTATGATCGCGCCGCGTTTAACCTGAGAGGTCACATGGCTATCTTGAACTTCCCCAATGAGTATTATTCTCGACTGATTGGGGGATCATCTGCATATCCTTCTTCTTCTGTTAACGTCGATAAGAGCTTCGAGAAAGGAAGTTCATCGTCCAGTGGACAAGAAAAGCAGGTTTTCGAGTTCGAGTATTTGGATGACAAGGTTTTGGAGGAGCTTCTTGAAACTGAAGAGGAGAAGAAGAAAAGGTTGAAAGATTGAGCATTCTTAATAATGTTGAATGCACTTTGGTTTGTTTGAATTCTCTTTCTATTTTCTTCACTCTTTATTTCCCCCATTTTCCAGAGACTACTAAACTTACAATTATGAATGTTTGCCCCTTGATTATGATTATGATAATATATTTTGAATTTTAGTTCCTAAGCAAATATTGTTATCCCAATTTTGTCATTTCTTGAAAGATTCAAGTAATTTAAGCAACTTTTGCAGTGACTGGTTGATTTGTTTAAACATACTGAATTTTCAACCAACCAATTGAACTTGATCGAATTGTTCCAAGTGTTGAAATTAAAACTATATAGAGAAACACTAGTTGAAGATTGAAGTTGCAAGGCAAAGTATATATACTCAGTAAATATGGATTTAGTTTTTGCACAAAATAAACAGAAAAAGGAAAAAATGATTGCTAAATTTATGAATTTGATTAATTCTTGCTAGGCGTACGTATATGTTAAGAGCAAAGCAAATATTGATGTTAAACCAAATGCAGTTGTTTTACATATCGATATTTGGTGTCAAGGTTCCCAAGTGTTTCAGGATTGTTTCAAGCTAGTTGCCTTCCTACATTCTTGATATTTTAAATGCCAAAATGGAGAAAGTAGAACAACAGACCAGCAGCAGGGTTGGGGTTTCCCACATTAATTCCCCGTCATAATTTTTAGCTTGTTATTAGCTCTTCTTGTATAAAACTTGTTGAGGGATATGAGATATTGCTCCAGTGAGCGCCAAACAACACGAATTAATGTTATAGTTTAACTTTGTTGGTTCATTTAGTAATATTTGGGAGATGGCATTCAACTAATCTAGTTTTGAATTTTAACTTTGCCAACCCTTTCTCTATTTCCAAACTATGGCAAGGTTTCTGGTAACGAATTCACAAGTTGTAAGAAAACTGACAGGCTATATCAAAAGCACTCGGTGAAATTTAAGATCCTTGTGACTAGAGTTTTATGCTTGATTTTGCTGAAATTAATCATGTTTTCTAGATAACAAATTGTTCTGATAACTTAAGAATAAGGCTTTAGATTAGATGTGGATACTGTACCTATGATAATAACTCGTAAGATCTATGTTTTGCTCATAATTTTTTTAATGGATTTATTTTTAATATTTGTATTTGATATTCTGAATATAAAGATATGTGAAATACGATTGTTTAAATATATAAAAAAATTTAAAAAAAAAATGAGTATCTCTCATGTTGAATACTAACCTATATCCGACTCTTACTTTGAATCTATATAACATAAATGGAGATTTGTGTTTAAAGTAATTGGTATATATGTAAAGCTATTCATTTATCTCCAAATAATATCTTTTTCAGATTGCATTGTCCAATTGTCTAAATACCCCAAAAAAGAAAGTGATCCCAGATCATACAAAGAAATATTTTGTCCAGATAATGTTCAGAATCTTCTTTAAATTGAACTATCTTTCATGCTATGGGAAATCACAAAGGCGGTGAGATGCAAAGCAAAGGCTATCAGAATTAATGGAGAGACATATAGATTACAAAATAAGGTCTTGATAAAATCTTGTTAAGCGCTCCTTGAAAGTTTGCCTTTTATGTTTTAAACAGGCATATTTATCCCATATATCCTAGTTGAAGGATCTTGATTCTTGAATTAGAGCAAGGGATGCAAAATTCTTATTCTTGAGCCTGCAATTAATGTCTTCAACACAGTGAAATAATCGTATGCTTTAGCAATAAAATGCCCCCAAAAGATTAAGTTTTCACCTTTTGGCTTGCATCAAGAACAAATCTACTTTACAAATCCATTTAGATTTGACAGAAAGCTTACAAATGGTGATGGTTGCACGTGATGTGGTTTAGTTTTAGTTTAAAAAAGGCTTTGCATGAAAAGGGGTGAATTGTTATGTTCATTATTCTCTGAAGTTGCGAAGCCAACCAAAGGTTTAAGACTAAGCTAAGCCTCAAGAGTATTAGATAAGGCTTGATCCACATGAAAGAAAAGAATAAATCCATAATCACAATTCGTAATTACAAATGGTTAATTTTATGTATCCATGATTCAAGATATAAAAGTACGATAAAATTTAAAATTCTAAATCTCATTTTTCTTAATTATTCATCAATATTTACTAACATGTGCATCGAAATGTTCCCCGAAACCTAAGCTTTCGAGTCTCTTGGATCACTTTTTAGCTCTTTTTGACTTTTAGGCATGTTGATCCTCACAAGCCTCTTACGAGCTTTCCTCTACAAATCCTAAAAGACCTCAACAAATAGCATGCACCATATGACTGATGTGTTTATTAGAAAGCAAATTGATATTGCAAGTTCATATATTGTAACGTAAAATTATATGCTACTAATTGCACAAAAGAAATTGTATGTTATCTATTGCAAAGAACCCTTGGATCACTTTTTAGCTCCTTTTGACTTTTAGGCATGTTGATCCTCACAAGCCTCTTACGAGCTTTCCTCTACAAATCCTAAAAGACCTCAACAAATAGCATGCACCATATGACTGATGTGTTTATTAGAAAGCAAATTGATATTGCAAGTTCATATATTGTAACGTAAAATTATATGCTACTAATTGCACAAAAGAAATTGTATGTTATCTATTGCAAAGAACCCTTGGATCACTTTTTAGCTCCTTTTGACTTTTGGGCATGTTGATCCTCACAAGCCTCTTACGAGCTTTCCTCTACATATCCTAAAAGATCTCAACAAATAGCATGCACCATATGACCGATGTGTTTATTAGAAAGCAAATTGATATTGCAAATTCATATATTGCAACGTAAAATTATATGCTACTAATTGCACAAAAGAAATCGTATGTTATCTATTGCAAAGAAAGTTATATAACAGATATTCTTACTTAATACTAATTTCTTCTCTTTTTTTTTTTTGGGTTATTGAAAATATCTTATTCCTACATCTAAAGAAGCAAAACAAATTTTCTGCAAATAGGCAATCCAAAATATTTCAGTGGATACATTTCATGCATTCAAAAGCTATAGCAAGTATAGAAAACTTGGTACAAGTGGGTAGAAGAGATTTTGTCCTATAAAGTGACAATTAATAACTATAAAGAAAAAGAAGAAGAATTAAGAAATTGGAAGAAAAACTAATTTAAAAAAAAAAAAAAGAAGAAGGGATGAGTACATATCCAAATATCTTTTGCCTGGAATTACTCAAATTTGAAGGAGGATTCTATATATACTATCCTTGTTTCTTCCCATTTAATTGATCATTTCTACCCAAATTCGTTATCTGAATTGTCTCAATTAATTCATGAACACCAAAGGTAAAGTACTAGTATTAACATAAATAAATAAATAAAAATAATAGAAGGGCTAGTGAGGATATACTATACAAACAAAATTAATTTACAGCATCAGATTAATATATTTGTAAGTTGATTTATGAAATTAATTTGATTAATTATATATCAAATCGTGAATTAGAGCCTACAGCTAGTACATCATATTGCTTTAGTGCAATCATCAAATCAAAATATTCCCTCTTTTCATATCATACTCATCAATAGTTTAATCTATAGTATCAAGAATTAACTTCAAAATCCCTTTGGCTGCGTACATGTTCGTAGTTTTATAGAAGGATTAACAATTAAAATCAAAATATGAAAGCAAAAGTATTTTCTAGATTATTCAATGTGAATCTTGGGAAAACATTAATTATTGTTCTTTATAAAAATAATAAAAATATAAGGGAGGAAAAGCAACTTCATATCATTTCCAATAACAGAAAATGCATGCCTTGACTTGAGGTAATCATGATCTTGACCCATGTTATAAATAATTATATTATTTATAATTTAGATAGTGATAATACATTCCTAGGTCATTATATTAAAACCTCTAATTAACGTGTTCATGTAAATGTTCTTTTTAAGAAAATAAGTGCTTTAATTAGCTATCAAAGAAGAAAATCAAGACTTAAGATACTTCATGAACCATGACCAGTTAAAAAGAAGCCAAAGAAACGGCGTTCTTCAATCTTGCCTTTGGTTGGCACCATCCTTTCACATTTTCTTGCTCTTTTTCTCTTCATTTTCGAGAAGTTCTTCAAGCAATTTATCATCAAAATACTCTATTTCGAAAACTTGTTTGCTTTTCTCCATTGACGATGATGATGAAGAAGAAGAAGAAGAAGAAGAAGAACCGACGGAAGATGAACCATAGGAGGCATTAGTAGCGCCGCCGCCGCTACCCATAGGATACTCCTCCGGGAAATTAAGAATTGCCAAGTGACCTCTCATGGCATATGCGGCTCTATCATAAGCTCGAGCAGCCTCCTCAGCCGTCTTAAAAGTCCCGAGCCAAACACGAGCTCCGTGCCTATTCGAGTCACGTATCTCAGCAGCGAACTTTCCCCAAGGCCGCCTTCGTACTCCCCGGTACCGAGTCGTCTCGCCTCCGCCGCCTTCCTTGTCTTCCTTGCCCTTAGAACTACCTTCCATGACCAAAACTAAAGCCTCTTAATACGCACCAAAAACTCTTTTCTTTTTTCGGTATTATCTGCATGGCTCGTCTGATTGGAAATAGCGTTTAATATGGATTGAAAAAAAAAAAGAACCCATTTTGGATTTGGCAACAATTTTGGGCCCTACAAATTGAACACTTGGAAAAATCCAAAGGCTAAGAATTATCGGCACTTGCATATCATAAAATTTTGATTAAGTTAATTTTTGTCCAATGTATCTGGATAGTCAAGGTGATGGCTATGGAGTTTTTAGAACCTTTTTCCTTTTTTTTTTTTAAGGTTTCACTTTTTAATATATTTGATCCTAATTGTATATATATATATATATATATATATATATTAGTTATTTATTTATTTATCTATTTTTAAGGAAAGGATAGATGGAGAAGTTGAAAAAGATAGAAGCAAAGATTTGTTGGCTTAATGTCACAATTCAACTTGTCAACTTCATTACACGTGAGATAGAATTTTAATGAGGTCATGTAGCTAACGTTTTCATTTTGCTTTTTTAATTTTCCTTATTGGCTTTCTGGTAGAGAGATTAATTGAAAGAACTATTGCTCAAAATATTTAATTCCTTTGCTCAAAATTAGAGAAAATTAGAGGTATTCATTAGTTATACATGAAAAATTTTAATTGTATTTGATTAAGTTCGGTTTAGGTCAAGTCAATAATGTCCGAAAGTCAATTTATGATTTATATTTATATCCAAAATTTTATATTTTAACATATATAATATATTTTATAATTAAATTAAATAAAAATATTTTTATTAAATAAATATTAACATGAATCAAATTTTATTACAAAAATCTTTACTCAAATCTAACCAATTCAAGTAAGATCAAATGGGTAACTTGCCTCTACTCAAAATGCAAAAATGATCAAAAACATAAAGTTCAATTATAATTCATAAATTTCAAAAAAAAAAAATCTATTACATCGATTGAGTTCTTGAATATAGTTTTGACATATATTAGACAGTTCTCAAATATATTTTTGATATATATTAAAAATATTAAAATTAATATATATTTTTAATAAAATTAATATAATAAAATATTTTATATTTTAAATTTTTAATATCATTTGTGAAATTTAAATAAAAATTTAAAAATTTACTAACCTGGAGGTTAGTTTGGATCTTGTATCTTCTCCTTCCTACTAATAATATTCTTGTAGCTTAGAAAAAAAATTATAAAAAAAAAATCACGAAGAATGTATAACGAACCAATTCACTTTAAAACGATTTAAGTTAAATCAAATTTTTAACTTAATGTTTTCACCCATTGATCGACTTTAACTACTACAGTATAGTTCCAAACTAGATTTTCATCAACAACGAATGGTAAACATAGTTACAAATCCTTATAGTTCCTCCCTTTTTAGATTTTTACGTCTACTTTATAATAAAGAGATTCATATTTATATTTAATATTTAAATTATAATAAATTGTGTAATATGATACTTTTAACTTATAAATGTACATTGTATACATGTAGTATCATTTTGTCTATCAATTTAGTCCATTCTGTTAATACAATTAACTCTTAAGCTTTGCTTGGTAAAATGAAAAGAAATTTGAAAAGATGAAAAATTGAAGGAGAAGAAAGTGAAAAGATAGAAAAAATTTCTTTTTCTTTCCATTAGTGTGTTTGGTAAAAAAGATGGATAGGTGGAAAAAAAACTAATTTTCTTTCTTTTATTACTTGGTATAATTGAAAAATGAGATAAAAGAAAATAAAATATATATTTTTTTTCTATTATACTTTTTTTTTAAGTTTAGATGAAAAATAAAACCTAAAAAATAATAGATAATTTTGTAAATATATATTCTCGACTTACATAATTCTCATTTTCTTTTCTCTCTCTCTTTCTTTTTTTTAATTTGAAGTGATTTATTTTTTTAATAGATGTGAAAAATGATAATCTTTCTTATTTTCTTTCCTTTCATTTTTCTTTTCAACTAAACACACTCAAAATTTATTTTCTTTTTACTTTTCCTTTGTTCATCCTTTCATTTTTCTACTCAATCCAACATACCCTTAGGCTTTGTTTGGTAGAGTGAAAAAATTCGAAAGAAAGAAAATTGGAAGAGGAAAAAAGTGGGAAGATATCAAATATATTTTTATTTCTGTTAGTGTGCTTAGTAAAACAGAATGAAAAGTAAAAAGAAAAAAATAATTTTCTTTCCACCCATTGTTTGGTATGATTGAAAAAGGAGAGAAAAGAAAATCAAATATTATTATTTTACTATTATACACATTAGAATTTAAGATGTGAAAATAAAAATTTTAAAAATATAAGTAATTTTGTAAAATATTAACACTTGACTCGCACCATTCTTATTTTCTTTCATATTTTCTTTTCAATTTGGAATAATTTATTTTTATTAATAAAATGAAAAATGATAATATTTCTTATTTTCTTTTCTCTCGCTTTTCTTTCTTACCAATCCCACTTAAAATTAATTTTCTTTCCAGTTTTTCACCCTCCCCTATCATCCTTCCATTTTTTCACCTTACTAAACATACTATTAATGATGTAGATAATTTATCACATCTCATATTTTTTTTTATAAATTTAATATTTAAAATTAAATTTTATTTAAAAAACATTTTTAATTTTAGAAATTTCTTTTATTTCTTCCATTCTCTCCACTCCCCTCTTGATCTCCTCTACTCCTATTTGTTTCATGTCTAATCTAATTAGTCATCGGCTAGATTTGATCCTATGAGACCAAAATTGGTTAGAGATGATGAACAGTTTCAAGTCGATTTTAGTTTAGCTCTAGCTGTTTCTGACTTACTAACACAATATTCGCTCTTTCAGACCAAATCCAATCAATGACTGACCCGATTCAACTTAAAACATTTGAGGTGAGAGGAGATGGAGAAGAGAGCAATAAAGAAAGAATTAAGAAGTAATTAAAAAATAATTTTGGTATTTAAAAACAATTATGACACCTTGCAATACAAAGTAAACAAATTTGATGATTTGATAACTGATGTGGCATTTTCATAAGTTTATCTATATGTCATACTGAGCTTAGTCAATCACCAGATTAACTATCATATTTAATGATATTAAAAAAATTGTTCTGCATTGATAGAAGGACATAAATTTCAAGCATCACATTACATAATTTACTATAATTTAAGAACTTAAAATGACATTAACTCTATGGTAAAACTATCTTTCCTTATTGACCATTTTATAAAAAAGCAAAAATATAAAAGTGACTTGTTCAAAGAGTAAAATAGTACTACTTGCAAGATTGCTTTTCATTCAAGTAATACAATTCGGATTTCTTCTTTCTGAAGTAAATTTTAATTAGTTTACAACCTTATAGATTAACTTTACTGACTGGTATCAAATCAAATGATCATTTAATTCTAGTAATAGTTTAGTGAGTTCTTCTTTTAGACAAGAAACACAATTTGGATTTGCTATGTTATTTTCTTTGTTCAGATAAACCTCTTTTCGACTTTTAATATCTTCCAAAACATTTTAAGGTAATACTATGACAGTTCAAATGGACCTTGTTTTGAAATCAATTCAAACCATTTAAATTAATCATAGTTGGATTGGCCTTTAAGTAATTCAATTATTATTATTATTATTATTATTATGCGTAAGATGCTGAATTTTAGTGATCAAAATTCAATAGCATTCGGTTTTAATTAATTTATCACATTAATAAAGATCAAATTTGTTCATTTGTCCTGGGTGTTGATTTTTGTGATCCGAGCCAAGTCGGCTTCGCTTAGATCACTGTTTATTGATTAAAATAATATATTTATTTAAAATTAATTATAAAATATACAAATATTATAAAAATAATTTTTTAAATATTTTAACATATTTTAAGCAGTGTTTAGGATGATCTAGCTATCTTGGATTTGAATTTTAAATTTCTTCAAGCCTCGATCCAGTTCGACCTATAAGCAAATCTAAACTCAACTTTCTAAAATTTAAATTTACAATATGTTGAAGTTGTATTAACCTCCAACTGTCTTGGTTAATTTTCAAATTATTTCAGGCCGTATTGAACATTAAACGCCGGTATAAAATCAAAAGGAAATTTGAATATTCGAAGCAATAATTATTTTAAGGTTCCAAAACGAGGAACAAGATTTGGTTCTTGATAATTTATTTTGTAGTGTAGGAATCATAATTAGATTTAGAAATTCATATATTCGTGTCATATCTTTGTATTTTATCATGTTATAATCATATTTAAAGTTTTTTTATATATTTATATTAATTTTGATACGTTTATAATGCGTATTATATAGATTTTAAAAATGTATTTATCTTGTGTCATGTTATATTTATATAATCGTGTCAAATATTATCAAGTCTAATCAAAATTTAGCTGAAAGAATTATGCACAATAAAAGGGACCGCTAACTTGTGCTAATGAATCTTAATAAGACTATTCATATATAGATATAACAATTTATGTGTTCATATTTTTTTATATTATACTCATGTTTAAAATATTATATATTTATATAAATTTTGATACATTAATAGTTGTATTATATGAATTTTAATTTTATTCTTATATTCGCATCATTTTTATTTTTTTATATCTTAATATATTTTATATCATATTTTAATTATTTTTTATATCTTATAACTCTATCTTATTCAAAGTTATTAATTCTAAGCATCTTAAATATTATTCTCAATATATTTGTTGAGGTGAAACTTCTGGAGCATTGATGAATATTGAATTCTTCTCTCATGGACATGGGCACGTTTCAAACATTTTGATTTGACCACGTAATGCAGTAGCTATTGAATTTTGATTTTGCTTTGAAAAAGAAAGAAATTTCAATGTCATCACCACCGACCAAATTAATGACCAACTGATGTTATTTCTTTTGGGGAGTTCGTTTAGTAAAATTTCATCGACTATAAATAATATTTATATATATTTTAAATTCTGTTTTTCTAAATGCTAGGGGATTATATATGTTGCTTTTATATTTTTCTTCTTTTTGTTTTGATATAAAGATGATATATTAATTTAATTTTTTTATTGTACTACAGTTAGACTTGTTTAAAGGTTACACAGTTCATCTAACCTAAGTTTAGGATTGATTTTTATTGGGGCTAGTTTGGATCACTATTAATTTATTAAACTAATATTTTAATTTAAATTTAATTATAAAAATATATAAATATTAATATAAAAATAATTTTTTATATTTTAAACTGTGTTTCGAGCTGTGTGAAATTCTGACTTGATTTTAGGTTTTTTCAAACTGGGGCCGGGGACACCGATTAGTTGAACAACTTAAAGTTAATTTGTATATAATTAATTTTATGAATTTATTTTACATTATTTGTGCAATTTATAATTAAAATAACTTCTAAAATTTTGTTAACGATGGTTTCATATACATGATTAATAAAGTGATTTGTCACTTTTCACTTGCATCAAAATTAATTCTTCCATCATTTAACAAAATAATATGTATAGTTTGACACTCTCAAACGTGTTGCAAAAAGCAACTCGAGGAAAGAAGCAATGACGCTTTAGAAAAGAGGGAAATTAATTTTCATATGCACTAAATTTAAAGTTTTTTCAAAATCTAAGCTTTGAATACATTATTCTTCTAATTGACGAAATAATAAACAGAATATAACTAAGGTTTTTAGAAATTAAAAACAGATATTGTTTTGCCACATTATTAGAACATATGATTTGAACAGTGATAGAAAAGGTACCAAATGCATGCAATCTTAGGTTCAAAAACCTGAACTTGAAAATTTCCTTTCTCTAATTTTTCCTAGATTTTAATCTCTTTTGTATAGAAAGAAAACGAGTTCAAACCTTCATTCTTAATTTTTTTAAATGAATTATTAAGATAAAAAACATATAATTTAAGCTTATTTAGTATATATTAATAATGTTAATAATAATTAGGTTATATATATATGTGTGTGTGTGTGTGGTTAATATTGGAAAGAAATTCTCTATTTTGAAGTCATTTTTTTCCACAAAATAGAAGACACTTTGGAGTGAACTTTTTGTTTGTGTTTTTCTTATTCAACAAACTAATTTTCCCAAGGCTAATCAAAAACTTTATTAAAACACAATATGGAACCAATCATCCATTTAACAAAGCAACATAAACTAGCCAGATTAAAGCGAAAAGAAATTGGAAATTCTACACCTGGAGTGAAAGGTGTTGGCTCTGGTCCAAATCGTAGGCCCACTTCAAAGTTTATCGATCACGGATTCTCAAGGAGGAACATGCCTTGCCTTGTGTGGATTTTAAATTTACTTTTAATATTAATATCTATATGTATTATAAAATTTGTGGTAATGATATGAAGTCAATTGGAGAATTTACATAAAAACAGAATTGCACTTCATTTAGGGCACAGAGATGGAACTTTCTTCCGTATGATAAAGCATCTCGTGTTGCCCTGAATTTATGGCACACCTTCGAATTGATAGGTTTATTAATGTATATTTCAAAATTAAAAATATAAGTTTTATTAATGTAATTTTTTGAATGTACATTTCATATCATAATATACATATATACGAGAGTACAATTAAAAGTATATGTCATCGAGAGCTGTCTTGGAAGATGATTGTTTTGATTAAGTCTTTGTGCCTTAAGTGTGATTAGGCTGCCATGTATTATTAGACTAACTGGTAACTTCCTTGCCCGTCCTCTTTTCCTTGTGAGTGGGTTTCTCGCGACGAGCTGTAGCACAGCTTTGGTCAGATCTCGGATTTCGTCTTTCGGGTGCTCGATAGTCGATGCCGCCTTCCTCTCTTTCTTTTCCTTTGTTGTGGATGGAAGGAGTGGTCAAGTTGTCTCCATTTCCTTCTTTTTAGTAGTGTAGGTGAGGAAATCTCCAGCCTTGGCTTGAGCTCCTTGGCATGTGAGCCTTGAAGCTGTAGGCATATTGGTCATTTCCAGGAGGTTGGCCAATCTTTTTTTTTTTTTTTCATACTTCTCTTTTTAGGAGGCGCGAATCCAAGTTTTCTTTTTAACGAAAACATCAAATAACTGAGCGTTTTGCCAAGGGATAAAATCGGGAGATGAGGCGGTCGAGAGTGACCGAGGGATGAGAGCATGTTGGGTGCTGAAATGAACCTGTGCTATGAGTGGTGTGAAGGGAGACCAAAATGAGATCGACGCCGGAGGTTTTCTTTCAACCCTTCGATCTTTAACTTTAAGTCAGTATCCTTCTAACCGAAGTAATTTTCCTTGTAATTGAAATAAAGTTGGTGTAATATAACTAGTGTAAGGAAAGAGATGACGAATTTGAGTGGTATGCTTGGAATTTCATCGTGCTCTAGATCTTGTCACACCTAGCAATAGTAGTAGATCCATATATACTTAATGGACATCTGAGATGGTGACATGTGGAATGATTTATTTATATAGTGCATTCCAAGAATGTCATGATTATGGGCTTTTGACTCGGGCCTCATTTGAATCTCATCGTATCTCTTAAGACAAAAAGTGAATTTTTCTCGGTGGTACAAAACTCTACTCGGATGCATTTGGAAGCACCCTTAGTGGGATTTCACAACCCCCGCCCCAACTCCAATCATGGAGCGAAGCTCAAGAGGTCTACTAAACAACTAGATCTCTAGTGAAAGGGTAATTCTTCATTTACTCTCTTTATTATATTATATTATATTTATTTATAAATTATTTATATTTATATTATTAATTTATTATTTATTATTTAATATAAATATAATTTTAATATTTTTTAATTACTATTCAATATAAATATAATTTAAAAAATTTTAATTGTTATGTAAAAGAAGTTTCTTTGCATGGGGGTATTTTGACTGACCCAATGGAAATGCAAACTTTCGTTATTATTTTCTTTAAAAATAAAATAAAATACATAGACACAAAAATAATATAATACATAACAATACCATACATAAATACAATTAACATAACACAGTCAATACATATATTTATATTATAAATTTTGACACAATAAATTATATTATATTTATATTTGCATAACTTCTAAAAAAATATGAAAGGATTGCAAAGTATAGGAAAAAGGGTATCCACATTTTTAGACTCAAATGCCTTAATTACCTCACAATAAAAAATTTTAAAATAAAAAATGTGTGTGCCCCATAAGGAACATGACACCCTGAAAATTGTTTTCTTAACATGCTAAACTCAAGATGATAAACCTGTGGTTTTAATCAGATGATTGTAGCACATTTGTAATATGAAAAGAATAATAACTCCAATCTCTGATAATCAGGAAAAAAATTGATGTTTTGCAATAGTTTTTTTTTTTTTTTCTGTATTATAAGACAGAAATTTCACATGTTTATAAAAGCCATTAAAGTCTTTTGAAGTTCAAACTTCAAATCATTAAAGATTTTAATAAACTTTGAATCAATGATAACTTGATGCCTTATTCTTGGTGCACACCCCCCCCCCACCAAATTGATTCTACGTTTTTGGCAAAACCCTATCATTCATTTTGGTGAGCCAATCCATTCGATTTGGACTCCCTCCAATTGTCTATTCCCCATACCTGATATTAATTTATTTAATAAAAATAAGATTTAAAAAAAATACAATAATCGAGACACTCTAGAACAAATTTTTTTTTTTTTCGAATATTACTCGTATTTAGCGTGAGAATCGGAAAGGTATTTTGATTGGAGTAAACATGAACATTTAATTCAATAATATAGTAGCCTTTTCTTGTCCCCATTTTAACATCTCCCTCATTTATGGTGCACCGGGATTGCTCATTTCTTCGTGTTCTTTGCTTCTTTCTTGACTCACCTTCAAATATAGTCTTCAATTCTTCATCACTTCGATATATTGGTTTCCCTCTGGTTTAGGTTTTTGATTGAATCATTCTTTTTTTTTTTTTCCCCGATTGCTATTTCAATAGATTTCCAGTATATAACATGAAATCATCGTTTCCCAGCGTTTTTTTGGCATAGTACTGTGCATGTTTGATTTTTTTTTTTTTTCAACCAAGCTGACCCTTTCCTTTGCATTGTTTTACAAAGTTGTTTTTTCATGGACCTTGTAAGTAACAGAATCCGACTCTCACAAGCCCTTGCACCAATCACTAGTCCAGGAAACTCAAACTCGGGACCTCGTTTGCATTCATCTGATTCAAGTTTTCCCATTGTAGCCAGGGAATTGTAGCTACGTCTTTCTTGTTAGTCAGCTACTTTATCTTTGTCATCAATTGCTGCCTCAATTTGGCACAGCATTGATCTTCTAAGGAGATATTCACTGACTTGAAGGCGACGTCAACGACCTGAAGACCATTTAATGGCATACTCTCCAGCAATGGAACATAGGGAACTTGATGAATCTCTGATAAGGTCAATCCCAGTATTTCAATTCAAGAAAGGTGGAAACACCAGAGATTTTGGAGAAGGAAGCTTTAGTGAATGTGCAGTTTGCTTGAATAAGTTCCATGAAGATGAGAAGCTAAGAATGATACCAAACTGTGGCCATGTTTTCTACCGTGATTGCATTGATGTTTGGCTTCGGAACAATGCCAATTCCCCCTTTGCAGAACAAGTATTTCGAGCACTAGTCGGCTCTCGATCAATCAAACCGTTGCTCCGAGCTTGACTCCACAAGGTCCGAATCCCTATTTCAAAACATCATTAGCCGTGATGAAGATTTTGTGGTGATTGAATTAGGTAACCTTGGTTCCACCGATCAAATATTGCTTGGTGCGCAGGAAAGACTGAACTTGGGGGACTGATCGACGCGGTTATTTAGTCCTTCACCAAGGAAATGGGAGCAAAGAATCGTGCAGAAAAAAGCAAGAAAGTTTAATATAGGCACTAGCATGGGAGATGAATGCATTGATATCATTAGAGACAAAAATGAACGGTTTGCAATTCAGCCAATAAGGAGGTCTATCTCAATGGATTCATCCGCAGATCGGCAGCTCTATTTAGCAGTTCAAGAAGCTTTAAAACAGAAGAGGCAAGTCAATAATGAATTTAGTAGCCCTATTGAAGGTTGCATAGCAGCAGAGTGAGAAGATCTTTCTTTTCTTTTGGCCATGGCAGGGGTCCAAAAGTGCAGTTTTGCCTGTTTATTTGGAGCCATGAAACAGAGCTTTAGAGTTCTTTTCTTCTCTTTATTAAACATAGAGATTTTTTTTATGTGTTAAGAGAGGCAATTAAATTTGTGACAGAAATGTTCAAATTGAAATATAAAAAAACCATTATTTTATTTGAATTTCTTCCTAGGGTTTATAAATTATAACGACTTGGGTCAGGAATTAAAATGCATTCCATTTTTGAAATATCTGAATATAAATCCACTTAATTCATAAGATGCCTAAATTGCCAATGCAGTGATTGGCAAACTTGTCCATTGAAAATAATCTGCTCAATAAAATATGGCTAAACTTAATTCATATGATAGCTGAGTATGATTTCGCACAATTTTTGAAATAATCTGTTTCTTATTTGTTTAGGATACAAATACACTTTAGATTTAGATAATAATATTATTTGGATATTTGAATCTATCAAATATTTAAATTTATTAAATAAATTTTTTAAAGATAAAAAAAGTATAAAATTAATAATAAATAAATATGAAAACAAATTCATAACTGGATTTGAATAATATATTGTAGGCCTATCAATTAGGAGGGATGGTTTGGGGTCAAGTCTACTTGGGTTTTAAATTTTTGGGTTTTAAATCATTTCGGTTTTGGGTCAATCGGGTTTAATATTCGAGTTAATTGAGTTCTGTTCAATCAAGTTTAACACTCGAGTTTATCGGGTTTGATTATTTTGAGTTAATTGTATGGATTATTTCGGGTTCATGTTAGTCAGTTTTAGGTTGTTGATTTTTTTTTTTTAGTCAAATCGGATTGGGTCAGTTTGGGTTTGAGTGAGTTGATTAGGTTTTTTGAGTTTAGATTAAAATTAACAAGATATTGAGATATCCAACGTTATTTAAACAAAAACCAAAGTGAATTTGAATATCAAATATCTTAGAGTTCTTATCCGAATTCACTTTAAATCTATTATAATAAATTTAACAAATTTAAAAATTACATGAATACGTAAAATTAAAATAGAATAATATCTGGTATCCATATTTTACTATCCCTTGCTAGCACTAAAGAGGCTGGTCCAAGTGTCCTCAAATGACTCATAGCCATGATTATTAGCATCATTAATCATTGCTTAAACAACCAACCAGGCAACCACTTCTTGTTTTTATGCAGTTCTTCTCAATTTTTATTTCATTCCTTAATTGGATCCACTATTTGTCTCATTTTCTTCTTTAACATAAAAAAAGGGGCCATAAAAGAAGTAGTAGAAGGGGGAAGGAGGGTCACTTCAATTGATTTGGCAGCCAGACAAATCGGTCCCCCTTCAATTAAGAAAATCCGATGGCTACCAACTTCTATTGCCAATAATTCTGGGGGTGGAGGAGGAGAAATATATGGTTTGGACTCGGTCGTTCATGCTCCCAATTCTTCCCTATAGGTACACTAAATTCCGGCCTATATGAATTTACCTATTTAGCATTTTGTCATTTTTTTTATTATGGAACCATTATCAGAATTTTTGGTCTCTTAAGTCATTTAAAAAATTTATCAAATATATAAATATCATAAACCTTGATAAACTTAAAAATTAATCTAATTAATTTATATAATAACTTTTAAATAATAACATTTAATGAAGTTCGAATTTTAGTTTACCTTGAAAAGGCTTCCATTAACATTGTATTTGAGTGTCAAAAAGGTTGCTCATGACAGCTAAACATGAACTAATCATTTCAGCCTTTTGAGATGGTGCTTTTGCCTTTGGTAGTTTATGATTTTGAGGCTAAAATTATCAAATATCCTTTGAATAATTCATAAATCATAAAATTATGTAATTTTTTTTAGTATTTACTTATGTGTATGAAATTATTCATCTTTTTAAGATTTTATTTATTTATTTTAAATATATTTTACCAGTTTTTGATGTATGCATATATTTTTCAACTAATAATGGTGTAATTAAAAATGCTTCAAAGGTCCTTCACCTGCTCAAGTCAAGGCTGTATTGCCCAACACTTAGTTTTACGTGGTAAAATGTCAAACTGCAGCTCAATGTCTCCAAAATTTAGTGGCAAACTCTAGAGAAATAAATGCAAAGAGAATCATAATGGGGAAAGAGTTGGGAACTCGAAGACATTAATAAGGAAATGCATGCAACCTCTTCAAGATAAATAATTAAATACATTAATTTATATACTTCAAAGCCAATAATATCCCCTCTCACGGTATGGTGGAGAGCTAAAGGGACATAAGACAGATGACCTTTAGACAGCAACCAATAACAAAATCTCAATGTTACTTGTTTTGCCCGGTAGTGGCTCTCCAAATGCCAAAATAACATATCACCCAAAAACTTTGTTTTCACCCAATGTGCCTGTATTTGTTTAGCGTGGGCAAAGATTCTGGTAACTGTTGCAACCCTTATTATAGGCTTCATTTGGATGTGTATATATATATATATATATATATATATATATATATCTTCTATATCAATTTACAAATAAAATTAGTAAAGTGGTAAATGTCTCATTTATTTAATTTTTTTTTTATTTTTTAAAATATACTTTACAAGATAAGTGTATTTCACCGACATTGTACATGAATTTTTTTTATTTTATCGTCGGTGTATTAAATAATTATTTTATATATACAATACACACATGAGGGAGATCCATTTACACGGTGATAAATCAAATAATTTTTTAAAATATATAATTCTATATTTTTTTTTGTTTACCTTTTATAATTGAAATTATCAAAAATTAATAAAAAATATTAAAATTTAAAATTTAATAATTTATCAAACCAAACGAGCCCAGTGACCAATTTTTCGGTGATTTATTTATGGCTTTTAGAATTTAGAGTGCTCTTATATGAAAAATTACTTTCAAACTTGAAATGAAAGCGATTACCTGGGCTATAAAAAAAAAAAAGAACTATAATGGCAACAAGGGGGAAAGGATTGTAGAATTCTAGTCCTTTCAGATTTCTATTTTGGACCCATTTTGATTTTTCTTTGAGAGAACCACATTGGGTCAATATAATATAAAATTAATTTTCGATAATAATTGGGCTGGGTCTCACACACAAAAAAGGGCAATTACTTTGATTGGAGGCCCAGTGTAGCAGTCCCTGATACATGGACTCTCTCGCAATTGTTGTAGTGTTCGCGTCTAACCCTTCATCAATAGGATAAGACATATCCAATATTTTTATCACAGAAATGGATAGGACTCTTATGATTATTGGAAGTGGGGAAGGAAGAAGAAGAAGTTTGATATGTCCTTTCTCTAGTGTGTTTCATACGTTATCTCTTCTATCCTCTTTCAATTTTACTTATTTTTAATTTTTGTATTCTAAATGCTCCATTGCTTTTGAATAACATCATGAGTTCTCTAAGTTGTTGGAGTTTAATAAGTCTGGCTCTCCTTCGTTATTTTTATATCTATTATTATTTAATACGAGTTTAATCACTATTTATAAGTTGTAATGGGTTCTATTTGAAAGGATGAGGAAACATTGCAAACCAGTAAAACAGGATATAATAAAGAGGTGGCGGAGAGGAAGACTGGAGCAGTTCCTAGAAGACAAGTACGGTGGCAGGTGGTAGTAACGAAGGTGGTAGGTGGCTGAGATGGTAAGGTTATGGTGGTTTTAGGAAAATTTATAGAGAATTCTTTTCAGTGATAAGTTTGCCGGAAGATCCCAAAATTAAGCTCTCAGAAAAAAAAATCCCCCTCATGTAACTTTGAAATTTCTATTTATAGCCTCTCCGA
>JBBYHM010000003.1:7298680-7313035 GCA_038381775.1 Adansonia rubrostipa | reverse complement strand
AAAAAATAAAATAAAATAAATAAAAAAGGTTTGAGCAACTTTTAATATTTATCCTTTGTTTGTAGACAAACATTAATTAGTAGCCCAAGTTATAATAGGCTGGAACTTGACTAAATAAATGAATTCATTGACAATTCTTCCAAAGGTTTTGTTAAAGAATGTTTGAGGATACTCTCTAAAATTGTCATGTTAGGGAAGTTATTATTTTTAATATATCAAAATTTATCAATAATATTTTTGTTAGACAAACTTTGGAAGATTATAAATTCGAGAGGATTTAAGTACATAATATATTTCTTCGAGTGGAAAAGTAATAAAGATTGAAGAATTAAGGGCAAATCAAAAATCTAAAATTTATATAAAATATTTTCTTCCAATAATAAGTTAAAGTTATTAAATTGTGAACTTATAAAGTGAACCTATACCAAAAAGAATCTACTAAAATTTTCAAAAAATAAATAAATAAAAATCTTATTTACAAAACTAAAAGAGTTTCTTAACTACAAATCAAAATATTAAATAAACTCATAATTTTTTATTAACCTTAATGGGAGACTTCCCATAAAATTAAAACCCACGAAAGCTTTACCCATTTCAATTTGGATTTTACGAATGAAAACTCTAAAAAACACTTTTTAAGATTATTATATTAAATAAATATATTTAATGCATTAAGATTATCACATTAATTATCAATTAATATATTTAATATAACAAAATATTACTATAAATAATATCTTAACGAATCTTAAAAATTATTTTAAGGGAACTTGTTAACAATATTCTACTAATTTTTGATCGGGTTAACAAGTGTTTATAAATACTCTTTTAAGTATAGTTAAAAGGATTTTGCTAACTCGTGTTCTTAAGGCATTATTTAAACTAGATCATGGCACATACACTAAAGTTTATGTTTAAAAGAATTTAATTAGTAAGTAGTTTTTTAATAATAGATATATTTTTTCTTAAATTTAAATCATTATTAATATTTTTAAAATAAATTCATTAATTAAATTAAAATCTAATTAATTGGTAATATCAACTTAATCAACTCTTTTTATATAGCATAGATGCAATTGACCAATTTTATCAATAATTTCAAATACTTGAAAGAAGTTATTATATTATATAATAATATTAAGAAATCATTTTAGGCACTTATCAACATCCTAATTAAAATACTATTCAAAAATATTTTTATATTTAATTTCATAATCTTTCTTAAATAGGAATTTAACTAATCATATTAATCTATATACAATATATTAAAGCAACCCCAAGGATTGTTTAGCTTTTTTTATATATTTTTTTTGTATGATTTTTTTGTGTATTTTTGTTGTCTTTGTATTACTTTTATGTCATAATTAAATTTAAGATATTATATATTTATATAAATTTTAACACGTTAATAAATTATTTTATATAGATTCTAACAAGTTTGTGTATTCATTTCGTGCTCATATATTTTTGTCTTGAATGTTTTAATTATTTTTTCATATTATGTTTATATTGTATAATCATATTGCATTTGAAATTATTAAGTTTAATTGACACTATTAAATAACTCTCAATTTTGAGTCACGTGTCATCATGTTCGTATTATTTTTATATCATAATTATGTTTAAGTTATTATATGTTTATACAAATTTTGACATATTAATAATTCAATTTATATAAATTTTGATGTATTTGTTCTATTTATGTCATATTCACGCTATTGTTCATGTTATGTAATACAATAATATTATGTTCAAAATTGTCAAGTTTAATAAACAATATCTAAATAATTTTTAATTTTGTGTCACATGTTGATGTGCTTGTATTACTTTTTATGTCAAAATTATATTCAAAGTATTATATATTTATATAAATTTTAGCATAGTAATAATTCGTTTTATATTTATATTATAATATATTAAGATATAAAAAATTAAACATTAAAAAAATTATTTATAAATTTTTTTTCACAATAACAACAAATAAAAAATATTTTAAAATAATTAATAATAAATTATTAATACTATCATTTAATTTTTAAAATTATATTTTATAAAATATATTATAGCATCCTTGGCAAAAGCCGGGGTTAACGTAATAGTATGAGACGAAGTTTTGGTTAATAATTTCCCAATTTGTATAGCAATAAATAAAATAAAATAACGAAAGAAGCTAATCAGAAAGATACCTTAATCTCCTCGCTACAATGACGCTTTAACACTTGTCAACAGTAAAGTAAACCCAAAGTCAGATATTTTTCAACTCTCATTAACGCTACGTTTGCCACGTGTCCTTAAGAATGGCAAAACCGCAAAATTCACATAATTAAGCCGCCACACATTTACCCTCCCTAGCATCTAATTATTACGACATAATAACAACAAAACATTTGCTTACGTGGCAGCCTAGGGTGCTTCGAAGCTCGTAAAAAAAATAATAATAATAAATAAATAAATAAACAAAAAATAAAGCTCTCTCCGACCCCATTTTTCTCCCACAAAACTGCTTATTGCCGCGGACACTCTATTAGTGGGCAAAATTGGGCCTTCAAATTCACTTTTATTAGTAACGCTGCTACTGTGGTGGATTTCCGGCGACAGTTAGATGGATGCAGGGGTAACGACTGTGACGGCGTCAACGGCGTCGTTCAGTTCTATACTTGATAAACCCCTCAGCCAACTAACCGAAGAAGACATTTCTCAGCTCACTCGCGAAGATTGTCGTAAATTCCTCAAGAAAAAAGGTTCTTTTAAATTTCTTTTTGGTTTTTCTTTTTTGTTTTCCACTTTTACCCTTTCTCGGTCTCCGTATTTTCTTTCTTAACCATATCCAGGAGGACGAGAGAAGCCGGGAAAGCATGGAGAGATAGGGAAAAAAATGAAATATTTAAAAAACTGACGCTGGCTTTGCAGGAATGCGGAGGCCGTCGTGGAACAAATCGCAGGCAATCCAGCAAGTGATTTCACTCAAAGCGTTGTTGGAGAGCAAAGACGATTCCGGCGCCGGTGTTCTCCGGAAGATCTTCGTTTCTCCACCGCTGCCGTCGGTTCCTACACAAAATGTGGCGGCGCGTGTGAGTTCACTTCTCTTTTCATTTACTTTTTGGTACTATTTGTTTCCATTTAAAGGAATAGACAATAATCTTAGAATTCTCTGCCTAGGTGGCTTCGAATTTAGGTGATTCAGTACTAAAAGAAGAAAGCCCGTATAGGCGAAAAGATCCTCCTTCGAAACCTGCTCCGGTGGGGGAAATAAATTGCCGTGGCGGTGACACAGATAACAAGAACCTCTCTCCTAGGTTACATTTTTTTTTTTTGCATTTGTTAGTAGAATTCATTTTAAAGCTTACGTTGTGTGACTGTATTTTGCATTAAGGGTTTTATCCAATTCCTTTGGTAGATCTACAAGTTTAATTGGAGTTTTACAATGCAACGCAATTCAATAATTAAGTTTTCGAAAGGAATGATATTGATAGACTCCCTAAATATTTCTTTCAAATTAGAATAGGTCGATGTTTAATGTGAAATCCAGTTGTGCTATCGCCTTTTCCTTCCAATTATCTATGGAAATTGCATCGGACTCTAGTATGCAAGTGTTGAGAGCTTGATTTTGTAATTCGTTTCGATAATACCCTGACAGTGGTAAATTAGTCAAGGCCAACAACTTGTTCGATTTTTGTTTTTGTGGATAGGCTGCATTATGTTCAATTTGGATAGTGTAATGTGTAGTTTATACTTTTACGCAAATTCGTGAGTTTCGGTTCTCAACAGGAACATTCTAAATTGTTTGACAGAAGTCCGAGTGCAGCCAATGAGTTGGGTGCGCAAATGACGATTTTTTATTGTGGAAAGGTCAACGTGTATGATGGAATACCTTTTGATAAGGTAATGAAGCTTCCTCTTTCTGTGAATACTTGGAGAACGAATGATAGCATATTGGCCTTCCAATGCATCCAAATATGGGTTTGCAGGCACGGGCAATCATGCACCTCGCAGCAACTCCTATTGATTTTTCACAAGACAATCTATGTAGCCGAAATGCAGCGTTTAGGTCCTTTATGTGCCATGTACAACCTGCCGGTGACCAAAATGGCCTTACTGCTCCTACTGTCTTGAACTCTCATACCATGCAGACAGGTTAGGTTTGGAACGGATATATCTGAACTGTTTTCTTTGGCTAATGCAACGTAGCAAATTATTGTCTTCGAAAGTTATCTAAGCTATACTTGAACTCCGAGTACATTTTAGTTTTAAGGAAAAGAAAATTCAGGAAATGGCTGTTTCTGATGTTTGTAGGAATGCAATGATTGTGTTTGCACTTAAAATATCTCTTTGTTATCTAAATAGAAGAAACTAACTCTCCTCACGTTTAATTAGTTGAAGCTGTGCTTTACGTAGCTTGGTATCTTCTTTTCAATCCTATACGTGCATCTCATGCGTCACTTCAATAGCAGTTGTAGAGCAAAAATAGAGCATTAAGAGCTAGTTGCCGTTTAAACATTTTAGGTCTTATATTATTCATAATTAATCATTTGTCAGTACTAGCAGGAAAGTCGCACATGCTTGACTGCTTAGATAAAGATAATTCCGATTATATTACATGATTGACAGTTTTTCTAAAATCGTATCACTGAATTTAGTAGCTTGGTGTTAATCTAGTGACCGTGATTACAATTTGCCTTTACAGAGAAAATGACTGAATACCAGCAGCAGTTTAGGGAAAAAGGAAACATCTCTAGCAGCTCCGGCACTATAATTTTTCTTTGAACTTTTTGATTTATTGTCCTTATATAGTGTTCTATAATGTGCAAATGCCATCATAACTTTTGTTTGGTGGAGTAATAGTTCTAAAAATACAATAACTTGAGTAGGAAAAGAGTTTTGTGTTTAAGTGCGTTGTACTTTGCAGCCAAATGCTAGGTTTAGCTAAGCAGGCAAAGTTGTCCTTTGTCATAGATGATAATTATGTCAAATGCGAAGAAATCCCTTAGGAGATCAAGCATAGGGGTTTATCTACCAGAAACCCTTCCTATCGCTGAGCTATATAGACTTGGCTGTAGATGAAGTCTATACTGAATACATGACTATAGATTGAGGAACCTCTTGCTACTAAATTAACATCGAGGAGGCTGATCCTAACTTATTTGTCACCATTTAGAAGCCTAGTTGTTGCAATTCTGGAGTTTTTATTTCCTTTTTTTTTATCAAATACATTAACGCAAAGTGCTTGATCATGTTAGTTTGTAGGTAAATGAGACTCTTAAAAGGCATATCCGAATGGTTTCTCGGAAAGATGTACCTTGGGACATTCATGATAATTTATTGACGACAGGGGAATTAAAAGTCTTTTCTGACTGGCGCTTTACTTCCTGTTTTAACACATGCTGCTTGGTCTTAAGATGTAGATGGACAGGTGAACAGAAAAGTATCATTGCAGAGATATCTTGAAAAGCGAAAAGACAGGTAAGTATACTAGCTAAGATGTCATCTACTCAAGATACCACTAATCTCAAGCTACAACACCACCTCCAAGCTACTAAATGTTTTCGATTTTAAAATTTAAATTTCTTGTGGGCCTATTCTCTTATTAGGGGAAGAGTTTTTGAAGGTACGAAGAATACAGGAAAGACTTCTAGCTTGGAGATTTACCTGAACCATCAGATAAGAACTCTCAATTCAAATGGACAATCAAGCCGAAGCAGCACGAATTCTCCATCACAGTCTGGATTGCCGCATTCGATTTGTAGCTCAGCTGACAACCAAGCAAAACTTGTGAATCTTTCTGTAGATCTCAATGATGAAAGTAAGCTATGAAATTATCTTTATATTTTTGTATGATGTAAATATGCTGCTTAATTTGTGTTCACAACTAGTAGTGCATAACAGCTGATATTTAATCTTATGCATGGGGTAAAACTCGGGTTCTTTTAAGGACTCTGGCTGAAGGATGCACATGTAAATAATTGCTGAGGAAGCGTTTTGGTAATCCTTGTGTGCGTTTTTGTTGTCAGATTTATGAACGACAATCTAATAATTTTGCAAGTACTGTTATCTGTTAGATTTCTAGTTTACGACCGGGATTGATATTTTTAACCGTCTGAAATAGTTCATCTCTGAGTTTTGTTCAGGAATATCATGTTATGTAGTATTTCATTGTTTTGCACAATGTTTGTATCTAATGAACATAAACATATTTGTTCCCTCATGATTGCTCATTAGTCATACATATCATCTCTAGTCAGCCATTGGAGTATGCATGGTGGAATCTTATCCGAGTTTTGATTCCTATGCAGGTGGTCAAGAACACTGAATTAAACGTGGTTTATGCATCAGAATTTATTGGAACTTGCGTAGAGAGATCTGTACTTTAGGCAGATTACCATGGCAGACATAGAAGGGGAGAAAGAAGTAACCTGAGAGCCTTCTACATGCCTGCGTACTATATGACTTGGCGTATAACGGTTGAGTTTCTTACTCACAGAATCCTCTTTCGAATGGTACGAGTTTCGCAATCCTCTGATCAAATTTTGTACTTTGCGAAACTTAGGACCGTCTTCGGGAATTCTTGTTTTTTCTAACGTTAGGATCTCTGCTTTCGCTGGAGGTACATAGAGCCACTTCTGGCGGCAAGCTTATTATGTAATTTTTGACTGCCTTTGGCTCCTGCTAATAGCTTACTTTTGTACCAGTTGAATGTAGCTCTCTTTCTATCTACAAGTATCATTTTCTATGTCATGCTTGTTACTATCAATTTTAAGATTAGGACGCAATTTGGGCTTAGAGTGCTAGACCCAACTATCTATATTTTTATATCATATTCATGTAATTTGTTATATTATAATTATATTTAAAATATTTTATATTTATATCAATTTAAATATATTAATAATTTATATTATATAAATTTTAAGATAATATTATATTTTTATTTTATATTTTAATTATTTTTTAATATTATATTCATATAATTACGTCTAATATTATTATGTCTAATTTGGGCTATGATTCCTTGTAAATGAGGCTTTTATTTCCCTCACTTTGACATTTTTAATTTGAAGCCGTGTCGAGTTAATAGCAAGAATTTTGCTTGGAAGCCTTTCTGCTGCAACGATTACATTAGCAAGTCATGTTACTCCTGCATGGTTTCACTTGCTCAAACGTGTTAGTTATTTTTAGTTTCATTTTTCCTTTATTAATTCTTTATGGAGGCCATAATACCAGATAAGATAAAAGGTTTCAGATATTAAAATTTAAAATTATTAGATATTATTTTTTAAAGATAATTATATAAATTAACGAAATTAACATCGAATATATTTTTTAAAGTATTTTTAAAACTGTATAAAAATAGTGATTTGGAATAAAATCTTGAATGTATGGGTCGTTGGTAATCTATACCATATAGAAAAAATCTCTTGCTGAATTAGAACAAATTCAATTAAGCAAACTATATAAAAATATAATAAAATTGAAGTATTTAGGTATTTTAATTTTCAATAAATAAACTATCCACTTTACTTTTCAAAATTTTAATTTTTTAAAATATAATTATTTTTGAAGAAAATATATTTTTTTCACCCAAAGAGTATGCGATAAATTCGATAGGAATTAATGATTACTATATATATATATATATATTCTGGCATAATAATTATGTTATATGGTTGCTTTTTTTTTTTGAATGATATATTTTGATAAAAGACTTGTAGATGAACTTTACTAGTAAATAATAATAATAATAATAATAATAATAATAATAATAATAATTCACTTTTAAAATCTCATTTTATAATTTTAAATTAGAAGTGTTCATAGGTCAGGTCAAGTTTAGGTCAAATTTAAGTATTATAATAAAAATTTATGTTTTACATAAGTTCGGCTTGACTCGAAATATGTCAAATTTTATCAAAAAATAACTCATATTTGTAAGTAATCAGTTCAAGCTCATTTAAACATACTAATATTTATTTTTTAATTTATTTTTAAAAAATTTAATCTTTAATAATTTAATATTTTTTATTAAATTTTAAAATATAAATTACTTAACATACTTTTTAATATTTACACTATAATAATATATACATACATTTTTTATATGATAAAAATTATTTAATATATAAAAATATAAAAATAATATATTAAAAATAGACCAAACTCAAGTTTTTAACAATTAAAACTTAACTCATTTGATATAACTTTTTTTATTTATATTTATTTTTTAAATTTAATATTTTTATATAAAATCTCTCAATTCGGACAAATACTTTGAACCCAAAACTGGAAAAAAAAAAAATTCTTTTGTTTCTTTCGGCCACGAAAAAGGAGATTTCAATTGAAGCCAAAAATGATATTAATCAGATTACAAAGGGCAAACTTACACCACAAAACTAGCAAGAGAAAACCAGAGGCCACACGTGGCAAACCTACAATTAACGTCAGAACTAAAATCTAACACGATGGGTGAACTCGATGTAGTCGATAAATACTGAACGGAACCAACTCAAGCTTCAAAGTTGAATTTCCAGTCACTTTGAGTCCCAACACCGAGTCATCACCTATGGCTATCGAGGTAAGTAAGTTTCTTCAATGCCAGGTCCAATTTCTTTTAATCGAAACGTGAAAATTTTTGCAATAACGATAAAAATGGTTAAAAAAATAGGCTTGGTTTATGGATGAAAGCAAAGAAGATCAAAGGCTTCCTCATCAACGGAACCCCAACGAGCCTGTTTCGTTGGACCACTTGGCGGGTCAGTTCGATTTCATCTCTTCTCTTAAAATTTTTCTGGGTTTTGTGTGTGTGTGTGTGTGTGTGTGTGTGTTTGGTTTGGGGTTTAATGAAAAAGATCGATTTTTGAAAAATGGTAGAGCTGGGAGTGTTTTATTGGCATTTGAACCCCAAGGATTACGAGAACGATGAGGAGTTTATGAAGATTAGAGAGTCCAGAGGTTACAATTACATGGTAATTATGTTCATCTTTTAACTTAATTTTTTTAAAGCAAAAGTTAGTGTTAATATCTTGTTTAAGTTGTCTGCCTTTTTAGCTTTTCCTACGTATGCTTTGCCTGGTCCTTTATGCGCTTAGAATGAATTTTGAGGCATTTGATAGAACTTAGAGAGCCTGTTCCTGTTTTTCCTTTGTTGGTTGGGAGAAGGGGATTTGAACCTGGTTTTTTAAGTAGAGGAAACTAATGTTACTCAAACTCTTTATTTTTCTTAAAGTACTGTACTCTTGTGCTCTACTTGCATCCAATTCGAACATGGTTACCATGTAAATCTGCTTCTTCAGTATATAAAAAAATTTAGAAAAAATTGAGCACACTCATGTCGGACTATCCATATCTGACAGTCATCCTTGAGTCCGGGTAACATTGCTAATGCAACCAAACCATTGAGGTTATGCTTTGCAAATCCAATATTATAGTAATGTTGTCAAGGGCGCAAGGTGCTCTCTAGGTGCTAGAGCTCTTATATTGCCTCAGACGCAAGGGTAAAAAAAGCACTCGCCTAAGTGAAGTAAGGCACAATATGTGTGTGTGTATGTCTCTATGTGTTTGTGTGTCTGTATTAAGATATATATATATATATATAATTATGATAATAAACTCTAAAAAATGATCCAAGTTATTTACAAAACTTGCAATTTTTGTTTTGTTGGCCGATATGTATGACTTTGTTACAGTCTCATGTCTATTGTTGAATACTCAAATATTGAATACTAGAGAGTTTGATACTAACCCGTTTCTTACTATTTTAGGTGCATTTAATGAAAAAAGTTCAAATTAAATAGAAGTTCAATTAGGTGGGCTTTTTTTATGTTTATCTTCTTGCAAAAAAGTGCAGCCTGCTAGGCTGATCAAATGAAGGGTATGAGGCACTTTCGTTATCTAACTCTAAGGTGCAAGGCGCATGACTTGACAACACTGAATTATAGCAGCTTTTTTTTTTTTTTTTCTTTTTTGAATCTTGATAGGACTTTATTTAGAGTGACAGCATCTTCCAGACCAGGACTTTTGTTTATGGTAGTCTATGCATACATACACTTAAAAGAGCTATAAGAAAATAAGCTAAAAGTTAATTTGTTATTATGTGCATCACTAAGATGAGGTATTGTGAAATTATGAGTCAAGATATTTTTGAGTTTTGAAAATGAGATCTAGTGTGACTGAACTTAGTCCGTTATTTAATGCAGAACATAAGATATAAGTTGCATTTTAATTTCAAGGTATATACTTATTTTGCATTTAGCTCACTTTTCTTTTGTACCCAAATGGTCAGATTTTGTTATGTTCGTAGTTTTAGTTAGGTTGTGTCATCGTGATAATATTGCAAATATGAAGAGGAAGTAGGTTGATAGAATCCAGCTTTGAACTCAATTTCGAGTAAAACACAAATTGCATCATAGACAAAAAAATGTAAAAAGGGTCACAACGGGACGTTCTTGTTTCTAACTATAGTAAAGAGTGTCTCTAAGTGCTTGGAGTTGTTTAGTTGCTTTGCGTAGTTTTTGCAATTTTAAGAGGGAGTCCTTGGGACCTTTATGTTACTAAGTCATCAAGTTTTATGTATAGGATTTGCTTGATTTATGCCCCGAAAAAGTTGCTAACTATGAGGAGAAGCTGAGGAACTTTTATACGGAGCACATACATGCCGATGAAGAGATACGCTACTGCTTGGAAGGCAGCGGATATTTCGATGTTAGGGACAAGGATGACCGTTGGGTTCGAATCTGGATCAAAGCAGGTGATCTCATTATACTGCCTGCTGGAATCTACCATAGGTTCACTCTTGACACCAACAATTATGTCAAGGTAAGAAAATGTGTAAAATCTCATGGTTTAGAATGCCAGGGACTAATTTATAAGCGAATATGGATGTCAGAGCTGCGGTTGATCAAATTGTGTATTAAAACGTGCAGTTGATGAGGTTGTTCGTCGGCGAACCAGTGTGGACAGCATATAATCGGCCGCAAGAGGATCACCCTGCAAGGAAAGGGTACATTAAAAGTTTGACTGAGAAAGTAGGGGTGCCATTGGCAGCTCATTAGAGCTATTGACTTCTAGCAGTTACGCTGTTATGTCTTAGCTTGTATTGTCCCTCTCTCTCTCTCTCTCTCTCTCTCTCTCTATATATATATATATATATATATATATTATCTGATATTTTCATAGTTTCATCAGTTTCTCAAATGCTAAACTTGGTAAAGCCATATATATATATATATATATATATATATACACATGTATATAGTTGTGTATCAAACATTGAACACCATCTAAAAAATATCTCGATCTGTTTCTAGTTATAATTTGAACTTTTAACTAGTTGTCGCTTCCTAAGATTGTTTCTTAGACTCATGCAGCGCAAGGAGGGTCTCATTATTATCTATGTTGTCAGACTTTTTATTATGTGTCTGACACTTGTGATTGACATGTATTTACATATAAGTATGGGATATGATCTTTCAACTATAGTAAAAATCTGTTAAAAATTAGAGTATACATGTCGGATATATAACTATATTTAATATTCACTAGAGTTCGGATAGAGATTTATTATTTAGAGGTAATGATTGCTATGGTTCATCGTTACATCTTTGTGAGGAAACGAGGATTGCTGCTAATCTTCTGCATCTTCTCCCTAATGAAAAAGGTTGGTCAAGTTTTTAACTTTCAACTTATAATTGTTATTTGGTTGAAAAAATTGGATTGGATCAGCCGAATGAACCGGAAATAGTTGTCTAGTCTGGTCCAAATCTGTTATAAAATGGGAGTTTAGGGAAACAGTGAAAAACTGGGAAAAGAAAATGAATTTGAGCTTATTTTCTATATATTATTTTTAAAAATTATTTTATTTAGTGAGATTTAAACTTTTTAACACATTAGATCTCTATCATACCATCTAGCTTAAATGTATACTATTTTTTAAATAATTGCTATAGTTAATACTAATTTAATATTAAAATTATTTATTTAATATTTAAAATTTTAATCAAACAATTTAATTTAATTGGTTTGATCAATTAAATCGATTGAATCAGTAACTTGAATACTGTTTAACTTTCGATTTAATTTTTTAAACATTGTTAGGAGTCTCCAAAGTTGTAGTCTAAGAAATTATTAGTATTTTGGCATTCCATTCACACATTCAAATTGGATCAGATCAGCTAATTAAACTGGGAATTGTCAAGTTATTAGTCTAATACAGTATATTCACCCACTAAAACTTTGAACCTGTAGAAAATTAATTTAATCGATAAAAATTTAATTTTATTTATAAATAAGAAGATTTAAATTTTTAATTTATTAATTTAATATTGAAGATTATATTATTAAGTCAACTACATATTTTTATTAAATAAAAATTATACATAATATTTATTTAATTTTAAATTATTTTTTAAATATTAAAAATTAATTAAACCGGTTAATAAAAATAAAAAATTTGATTGATTTGGCCTTCGATTTCGTTTTAAACTTTAAAAAAAAAAAAAGGGTTATTGTCCTGGTAAAGAAAATAAAATTCTTCAGATTGACCAAGTTCTGCAAGATTTTCTTTGGGAAGAAATCTGACTTCCGTTCTAGGTCTAGACAACATTTGCTTCATCCCTGCTTGGTTTTAGATTTAAAACAAAATCTATAACATTATATCAAAGTTACCCCAAAGAAATGAACATGTTGACAACTTTAAGCTTCTTCCTTTTTTTTTTTTTTTTTCAGTTTTATGGGAAATTACAAATTGGCTACTAAAGTATAAATATTTATAATTTATATTATTATAATAAATAATTAGTAATAAGGAAATAATTTTTTAAACTAAAATTAGATACTTGAACACAACATAAAAAAATAATTAAAGCACAATAAAAAAATGAATCCTAAAATAACATAATACATGAATATCTTAAAATCTATGTAATACAAATTACTAACGTATCAAATTTTACATAAAAATATTTTAAACATGATTAAAACATAATACGGATATATTAATACCGATCTCTAAATTTTTTGCAAGAATAGATAAAGCAATCCCTAGATCTGAGGGTTATTGCTTTCTTTGCTCAATTTTTATTTTTGTGATTTTTATTTTTTTATATTTATGTTGTGTTCGTATAGTTTTTAGGTTATAATTGAATTTAAGATATTATATACTTATATTAATTTTGATACGTTAATAATTTATGTTATATAAATTTTAATATATTGTGTTTTTATGTTAGGTTTATTTTTGTGTTATGTCATATGTTAATTATTTTTCGTTCATGTCATATAATTGCATTATGTTTGAAATTGTTAAGTCTAATGACCTTATTCAAGTAACTCCCAATTTCATGCCATGTGTTATCATGTTCTTGTTATTTTTTCATGTGATCATAATTGTATTCAAGATATTTTATATTTATATAAATTTTGACATATTAATAATTCATTGTGTCGATTTTGACATATTTATATATATTAATGTCATGGTCATGCTAGTTTTGTATCATGTCATATTTTAATTATTTTTCCCTACGTGTTCACTTTGTATAATCATTTTATTTTTTAAATTTTCGTGTCTAATTGACAATGTTCAAATAATTTCCAACATAGCACATGTCGTCATGTGAGTGTTCATACGACATTTTTATGTTACAATCACAATCAAGTAATTATATACTTATAAAAATTTTAACAAATTAATAATTTATTTTATGTAAATTTTAACACGTGAATCTATTTTATCATGTCATATGATTATATTTATATTTTAATAAATTAAGATATAAAAAAACTAAATATTTTTAAAAAATTATTTATAAAAATTTTACTCTCATGACAAACACACAAGTAAAAAATATAAAAAATTAATAGTAGATTGTTATACTGTTATTTATTTCTTCAAATTTTTATTGTATAAAATGTTAAAACAAACGATCTGAGTAAAGCTGGGTTAATATTTTAGTAAATAAATAAAAATAAACATCGTAACAAGTTAACTGGAACCAGGAAAAAAATGTAAATAAAAATCATAACAGGCTGACATGAAACTATGAAAATAAAAAAAAAAAAGTTACTATACATTATAGTAAATGAATCAGCAATATTTTATTACAGTCATCATAATATATATATATATATATATATATAAATTACACCAAGTTTAAAATAAAATTTTGATAAAACTCATATAATTTTTAATTATAATATAATAATAATCATAAATGATATGCTTCACAATTAGTTATATTTTTACCAAAAAAATAATTTAAAAAATTATTATCAAGTATATTTACAATAAATTTTTTCAATATTTGATTTATTTAGGTTTTTATTTTTTAAAATTTACAATCAAACTGCGTGACAATATTATAATTC
>JBBYHM010000003.1:7272037-7282369 GCA_038381775.1 Adansonia rubrostipa | reverse complement strand
TTGGTTTAAGCCAATGAAAATCGTTGGATTTGTCGAGGAATCGACGGTCAAGATTTGAGCATTTATTGCAGTCAAGGATCCTGGCCGCCCATTAGGGTTTGGAGTGGGTTTCGTTGAGGGTGAAACACCGAAAAGAAGATAGAGATTAAAGCACGAAAAGAGGAAAAAGAGATAAGGAGAAGAAAGAGTGGAGAGAGAGAGAGAGAGAAGAGAAGAGAAAGCTAAAATCTTTCAAGGCTGAGTCTGACAGATTGCTTCAACACAAGATCTTTAAAAACTCTTGAAATCGGTTTCTCGCCGGAGATAGCCACCGGAGCCCATTTTCGGGCGAACTATGTTAGATTTGGGAAGATTGACTGATGAGTGATGCGATTAGTTTCGTTTCTAAATCAACTAATTTATCACCAGCAAAAAGAGTTAATTTACGGATATGGATAGAACCAGAGAAGCGAGGAGAGCCACTATGGCTGCCGTTGCCACCACGCATGGCCTTTCCCGGCGGCGGCATAGAAGCAGCTCTCTTAGAGACTCCCCAGGTTTTAAATCAGATCTGGCTTTCTTTTCATCTCAAAGGATATCTTTTTAGTGAATCTTCTGATTTGTTTTTTGTTTCTTTGGTTTGGTGCAGAGGATGATGGGCCAGTGGAGTTACAAGAAACGGCGCGTTTAAGGGATCGAAAGAAGGATCGAGATCGAGAAAGGGAGAGGGAAAGGGAAAGAGAACGAGATAGAGAACGTGATAGGGAACGGGATAGAGAAAGAGAAAGAGAGAGAGATCGCTTGAGTAGAACGAGTAAGAGAAGAAGATGCGATAGATTGATAAGTAACAGAGAAGATGGAGCCGAGGAAAGTTCTGAAGAAAGTGTAAACGACGATGAAGATGATGACGACGAAGACGGTGGTGGAACTGCCGCTGGAGGTTCTGTTAGGATGATTCCGCCGAACAACATCGCGGGTTCTTTTTCAATTCATCATCAACAGCAGCATCGGAAGAGTTTTCCAGTACCGATGAAAGTTATTAGAACGACACCACCGGCGGGGACGGCAATGACTACAACCACAACTACCTCGTCTACGTGGAAGGCCGCCGATGAGATGATTGGCGTGTCGGTGCCTAGAAAAGCTCGGTCAGGTAGAGAGGTGGAAGAGATCAAACGAAATTCAGTCTTGTTCTGTTAGCAAGTTTTCTTCTTTTGAATTCACTGATTTGTTGTGTTTTTTCTTTTTTAATTTTATATTTACAGCTACTACTAAAAGGTCTCACGAATGGGCATCAAGTGGCGGTGGCGTTGGTGTAATAGGTGGAGAACAAATTCACCGTCAAGCTTCAACTTCGCCGGTGAGAACAGGTGCAGCTGGGATGTTAACATCACCGTCTCCGGCTCCAACCTCTCCATCTTCTTCCAATGCTTCTATGAGGAAGAAGATGGTCAGTTTTCTGATTGAATTCTTTTTTTTTTTTCGTTTTTTTTTTGTTCAATTTAGTGACAAAGGTTTGGTTTCTGATGTAGAAGCCTAACGGACCAAAACAAAGGCCACCAAAATCTTCGTCGAAATCTTCATCTTCAGCTCAAGAAGAGATTGAAATGGAGATTGCAGAGGTTTTATATCGTTTGATGAGGCAGCCACAGGTCCCATCTAAGCAAGATATAATTGGGAATGATTCCATCAAGTTAGATTCAAGAGAAGTTAATAAACCCAATAGCGATTCTAAATCAAGAGTCTCTTCACCGATCTCCAACTCCCCATCAACTCTTCCTCAATCATCTTCCATTTTGCCTTCAAATTCTAACTCTTCCGCTACTCCTATGTCTGCAATTGGTTAGTGACTTTCAGCTTAGAAGAAATAGAAGATTTTGGGGGGATTGTTTTGATTTGGGTATTGTTTTTTTGCAGCTCCAAAGAGGAAACGACCAAGACCGGTGAAGTATGAGGATGAGACTACGGCGATAACACCACCTCCTATTTTCCCTGCTAGGAACAATTCGGTTTCATCTACTACAACTAAGGTTGAAATTGATCAACCCACTAAAATTGAAGCTACTTCTCTCAATTTTGAGAAGAATTCAGGATCTGTGGCTGAAAATGGTGGTAGTTCTTATTTGATAAATTCTTCACAAGCTGGACCAGCTTCATCAGAGCTGGTTCAGGCGGAATCCGTGAAGGAAGAGAAGAGCAATTTGGTACTGGATTCTAAGCCTTCGACCGAGGAGTACGAGAGTAGAGAGAGGGGTATCTGTAAAAATGAAGACTCTCAATTGCCAATCAAGGAATCTTCGCCTTCTCCTGTTAATAATCCTTCTCCCACTGATCTCCGATTGGACGATGAGCGTGAAAATCTGACAGTGACAAAAGCGTGAGCATTGTTTCCTGTAACTCATTTCTTTTTTCTTTTTTTTTTCTGGGGGGGGGTTGTTATCAGTCTGTAAAGCTTGAAAAATTCTGTTGTTTCAGGAATTCAACAGTTTGTGAGATTGAGAGTCAGCCGGAAGAGAAGTTCCAGATAGATCTGATGGTGTGGATCGTGTTTTTGTTAAAAAATCCAAGCTTTGCCTCCTCTTCTAATCAATTCTTGATTATGAATTTTTAAGATTTTTTCCTTTTTTTTTTTTGGTTTTAGGCTTTGCCTCCATCTAGATCATCACCAGAAAGGGATGATGAGATTGATTTTGGGGCTTCAGATCCTACACCAATGGCCACAGATATGGAATTGGTGAGTCACCTGGCTGTCACCTATCTTTTAATATGATGTGTCATAAATTAATGGTTTTTTTATTTGCTTCCATATGCAGGAGATGAAATCAACGGTTAAGGAAGATGATAAAAGAGTGAAAATGGAAAAGGAAGACGTAAATGTGGAAACTGATGATAATAATAACGCCAAACCGATTGCTCAGGAAGCTGAATCACGTAAACCAGTTGTAAATAATGGAAGGAATATTGATCTTCAGCTTGATATAGAAAAATCTGATAGAGATAGTGTTTGTGCGAGCAAGTTCAATCATCATGTTCAAAAGCTGCAGTATCAACAGTCCAATTTAGAGAAAACTGGTAAAATTAGTCCCTTTTTTTCTCTTCTAGGAAAATTTCCCCTTTCTCCTTGTGTTGCTGATCTGGAGTTTTTTTTTGGCCTCCTACAGCACAATCTGGTTCCTTGCCCTTGCCGATGCCATTGGCTAGCTGGCCTGGTGGACTTCCTCCAATGGGGTATAGATGGGTTGATTTGATTTTGGTTTTGTGCTTCTTTGGCATTAGTATATCTAAACCGGTGTTTAAGATGTTATGATGGGGGGAAATGATCATCTTTTTTTTTTTTTTCTCCTGATGATCAGGTACATGGCTCCTCTACAAGGTGTTGTATCCATGGACGGGAGTGCTGTATCTTCAGCAGCTATTCAGGCATGTCGCTATGTTATTATGTTTACAGGTCTTGGTTTCTTTTTTACGGTTGTCCTAATTTGTCCTGAAATTTTGGACTTTTGCAGCCTCCACATTTGTTATTTACTCAACCAAGGCCAAAGAGATGTGCAACCCATTGCTACATTGCTCGGAATATACACTATCACCAGCAACTCATGAAGATGAATCCTTTCTGGCAAGCAGCACCTGGTTCAGCTTCACTCTATGGACCAAAGGCAAATCTAAATATTGTGCCCCCTTCGGACTTGAATGGGAACATTCCTGGGAAAGGTGTGAATTCTGTACAAGACAGGGGGCAGGGTCTTGCAATTTATCCTGGTCATGTTGGCAAAGGCAAAAGTTCTCAGGCTGCTACCAACATGGTGGATGCTTCACAGACAAAGCAAATACTGCTCCAGCAAGCTCTACCCGGAGGGGCACCCAGTAATATCTTGGTATGCTCTTTTCTTTTCTATTTTTTTAATCAAGTCCACGGTTGTGTTAATTCTACGATTTTATCTCGACAAATCATTTTGAAAATTTGCTTTTTCATTTATTCAATTTCAGCATGGCCCTGCTTTTATTTTCCCATTGAGCCAGCAACAGGCTGCTGCTGCTGCTGCATCTGTCCGACCTGTGTCTGTGAAATCTCCCCCTGCTGCTGGCAACACACCTTTGAGTACATCTAACTCTGTCTCAGTGAGTGCCACTCCGGCTGGTGCAACTGCAGGCCCAGCAATGAGCTTCAACTACCCGAATATGCCAGGCAATGAAACCCAGTACTTGGCAATTCTGCAGAATAATGCCTATCCATTTCCTTTTCCTGCACATGTTGGGCCAACGCCTGCATATCAAGGGAATCATGCCCAGCCTATGCCTTTTATTCATGGATCTTTCTATTCATCCCAAATGCTTCACTCGACGCAGCTTCAGCAACAGCAGCAGCAGCAACAGCCGCTTACACAGTTACAGCAAAGCCAACAAGGTTATCCGAACGCTAGCATGTCCAGTAGTTCATCATCCTCCCAGAAGCATTTGCAAAACCTGCAGCAGAGGCCTCATGGAAGTGGTGTGGGTGGTGGCAGTGGAAACTTGCAAGTCTTTCCTGTGCCAAAAAACCAGTCAACTCATCCCCTACAAATTCAGCAACGGCAGCAACAGCCAAGTCAGCATGCTACACATCAAGCTCGGCAGATTGAGGGTGAATTAGGTAGCAAAGATAGCCCATCAACTGCTGATAGCCGAGTATCTCGTGCAAATTTGAATATTTATGGTCAGAATTTTGCAATGTCCTTACAGCCTCCAAACTTCACTTTGATGCCTGCTGCTTCGATGGGTGGTTCCACGAGTTCTGGTGGTAACCATGGGGAAAAGAAGCAACAGACAGGCTCTAAGGCTGTAGTTGAGCCTCTTACATCTCAAGCTTTTGCTGTGTCATTTGCCTCCATTAATGGTACTACTGCTCCTGGCCTTGATATTTCCTCCTTTGCACAAAATCATGCAATTCTTCAGAGCCTTCCAGAAAGTACAAGGCAAGGCTATCAACAGATCATGGCAGCTGCTGTAGCTGCCCAAGCAACGCAACAGAAGAAGAATAATTATCATGCCTCCGAAGAAGGGAAACGTGGAACTAATGAAGCATCTAGTGTGGAAGAAGGAAGGAATTTCATGGCAGGGAAGAGTTCAGCAGCTACTGTTGGGCAGTCCATTGCCTTCTCCAGGGCAGATCTATCTGATTCATCTGTTTCCACTACGCCAGGCAACAATGTTATTGATAGTTCTGCCCGTAACCGTAATCTTGGCTGTTCTACTGCCAGAACTTCAGGTTCTGTTATGCCAGCTTCAATAAGTGGCATAAATGCTCCTAATGCTCAGCAGCAACTTCAGCGGAATCAACAGCCGCAGCAGCAGCAGCACCAGCAGCAACAGCAGATGCTTCAGCTTCAGAAGCCGCACCAATCTGGGACTGCTTCTGCTCCTCGAAATAAGTTTCTGGCGACAAGTAATGGAAGTGCTTATTCTGATCACTTTCCTTCATCATCTATGACTGCCAAATTTCCAAATGCCCTGTCTGCATATCCTCAAAATCTAGTGCAAACCAGCAGCAGTCCAGCTCAATCTCCTCTATGGAAGAATTCTGCAAGGACAACTACCTCTCAAGTTCCTTCTCCATCTCTATCATCTTCAACTTCATCTTCCCTCAAGAATATTTCCCAGCAACAAGGCCGGCCACAGCAAAGCCACTCAGAGATTTCTTTTGCTGCTAATCCTAAATCAGCACAAGGTCAACAGCCTCCTAGTGCCACTCAATCCCCCTCTCCTCCAATGGTGGTTGGCTCTCCCACAACTTCAATCTCCAGGAGTGCTGGCGGTAGCCCCAGGACAACAGCTTCTACTTCCACTGGCAATAAAGGTGGCCAAGCTTCTAGTTTATCATCGCAGCAGACCAAGAACTCACCATCAGTGCCTAGTCAGATTTCATCTCCTGTTGGTGGGAGGAGTATGCCATCAGTACTGGGAAACCCCAACATCAGTTCATCTTCATATACGGGAACCAAGCCCCAAGTGGTGGTACAGCAGCATCAGCATCAGCATCAAAAGCATGCACTGCACCCAGCGCAACTTATCTTCTCAAATGCATACGGGCAGGCCCAAGCTCAGCTCTCACCAAGTACAACAGCTGCAAGTGGGTTCTTTCTTCAAAAACACCGTAATGAGCAACAGCAGATGCAGCCTACAGGATCATCATCAACATCAACGTCAATGTTGTCGTGTTCTCCAGTTACTCTTGCCAACACTGGCACCACTGACCCTGCAAAGGCAGTAATTGTTGCTGCTGCAGCTGCAGGCAATATGAAAGGTGGCGGCTTAGCATCACAGGGACTTGTCCACGCTGCTCAATTTGCTACTACGCAGTCCTCTGGAAAGCCGCATCATCTTGTACCAGGCTTCCCATATGTTCATGCTGTCCCTGCTGCTGTTCAGGTAAAACCAGCAGAGCAGAAACAACCTGCTGGTGAGTAGAATCCTGCCCATTTTTGCGTCGTATCGCAATCCCCGTACAGGGAACAAGAAAAGGATTCAGCAATGAAAATAGATTTAGTTAGATTGTGGACTAAAGATTTATGAACGGGACACTGGTTTCTTGCCCAGAAACGACAGCATGTTCTCTGCCATCTGTAAGAAGTGGAGGTGGATGACGAAAGCTATGATGTGGCATAGGACTCACTCATTCAACCCACAATTTTGCAAAGTTGAATGCAGTGGTGGGAAGTCGTTCCTTGTGGATTGTGCTTGCTATGAGTATCCAACATATATATACGCACTTGTGTTATACTCTTTTGACAAGATTGATCATCATGAAGTCTCTAATCAAATTAGATTGGTTTGATGGGCAGAAGATGGGAAAAGAGTCGAAAATGTTTTGTAGGGCAAAAGAAGATGGTAGGGAATAGGGATGACGAAAAGCAAGGAAGAGCGACACCCACTTTTTTATCTTTAGGGCTGTAATGGAGGGTTTTTTTTTTTTTTTCTTTTTAATTTTTTTCATTTCCTTTTCTCTTTTGGGATTTTGAATTTTCCAGAATAGATCGGTAAGCAAATGTTTTGACATAATATATGCAACTGAAGGGTGTATATGTATATGTCTTGCGCATGCACATTTAAGAGTAGTCCTCTCCATTTTTTTTATATTAATCTATTAGTTGGCTTCATTTTGATTATGCTTCCTTTTGTAACATGCCTTTTTACTTGAATCAATTCTGTTGTGTAATTTTTTTTTTAATTTACTGGGCTCGAAGAAAATGGAGTGGTTTTACTTTTATTTTAAAATGTTTCCGTAGGCTGCAAGGGAGAGAGGGTTGGGTTAGGTTGTTGTGTCTGGTGATAAGATATAAAGATAAATATTGTGTGCAGGCCAAGATGAGGAAGTGGATAAATTAGAGCCAGATCCTGGGGCCGCGGCGGACCAGAAATTTAAAAGCTAAGACTTGTAGCATAATACAAATACAGACTTCCTGGGCTCACTTGTGTCCTGTTTGGTTTGGTATTTTCATATTAGAGTATTGGGGGCCATTCACGACACCAGCCCCCTTGTACATTGTTTATGCTGTCCATTCTTCTCCTAATTTTTCTCCCTTTTTCAGATTATTAAGAATGATCTCTTGGTTTTCCAATTTTACCCTTTCTCTCTTTCTTTAAGGTTGGGGTGGGTCCCCAAATTCAGTGGAAAACTCGTTCCAGCTCAAAGGTAAGACATCTAGCTGCCTGCTCTATCTCCACACGTGTTCACATCCCTTTTTGATGTTGTCCTTTTTTTAAAAAAAATTTATATAATAATTTAAATAAAAAAAGAAATATAATATTCTAAAAAAAAAAAAGTTAAGTAATCCTCAGTTCAACTTGCATAGGTCCAAAAATGAAAGAGTGGGGGCTTTGAGTTTTGTCAAAAATTTGGTGTGGACGTTGATGTTGTTGACCCCACCAATAAAAGCATTTGTTCCCTTTTTTAACAAATAAAATATAATAAAATAAGATTTAGGTCTTTCGTGATGTGGGAAGTGGGGCCACCTCCCAAAAGTAAAAAAAACAAAATTCAAATGGGTCTACTAATAAACAATAACATTAACTTAAGGGGAAAGAAAAAAAAACGAAACAATATTAAATTGTAGCCCCATGCTGCCTTAATTTTTCCAAAGAAGCAAAAAAGAAAAAAAAAATTGCAAAATTTTGAAAGATACTTTTATTTTAATATCTGCAAAATAAAAAAATATATATAATCGATTGTATTTTTTTAAATATAAATATAATATAAATTATTAAAATTTTAAAATAAATATAATATATAAATTAAATATATTATATTAATATTATATTTATTATATATGTTTTTTTTCCAACATTATTAAATCGAATCCAAAACATTTAGGGGAGCGAGAAAAAAAAAGGTCTAGGACATTGGCTAAAAACTTGGATTTCCTTTTCATGTTAGAAAATGTTTACTAATTTCCATTCACAATATTAAACGCCCCTGTGGATTAAACACATATACTCACGTGTTAAAATTGGAGGAAATGATATCCTAACGTATTTCTTCATTATTATTAGCAATTCCCCAAAATTATAAGAAAATCAGACATTTTAAAATTACTTAACAAGTATGATTAAACCAAATTCATTTTGGGTTTAAATCACATTGTGATGAATATTTTAGACTCAAATTTTTTAAGTTCATTTATTTTAATTTATATCATTTTTGAATTGAATCATTACAAGTTTCAAATTGGATTAGGATGAAATTGATAATTAAAATTTGCATTTATATATTATGTTTGAGTTATTACAAGTTTTAGACGAGTTGATCTAAAGTTTAAGTCTTTAACTATTTGGTCAATTCATATTTGGATGATGCCGTTAGGTGTAAAATTAAAAACAAGGAGGAGTCATTAACAATCTTTTCTATTAGGTGTGATCGGCCAATTATAAAAATTTATGTTTCGAAAAAAATCTTAAAACTAATTAAAATTTAATAAAAACTAAACTTTAGCACTAAGAAAAATATAAAACCAGCTTAGGTCCTAATGTTGGACTTTACATGGCCATATGATAAATAAGTCCATTTAATGGTAAGATACAAATCTAATTAATTTTCTAGTATAAGTCCCTAGTCTAGTTTATATAAATTACTTGTGCACAATTATAAGGTAATTTTTCAAGAAAAGGAAATAAACTAGAAGGATTATATGAGGTTTTCGTCTTTGTATTCTTGGAGCGAGGTCATGTCCTTAATTAAATCTTCATGTGGTATTAGAGCCAAGCTTTCCAACCTTGTTCTTCAGATCATCTAGTGAGATTTATTAAAAAAATTTTTTTCAATGCATATATTGTCTATGGATAAACGATTAAATAATTCATATTAAGGATAAACGAGTTATAATAAATATAGTAAAAGCATGAAACTGAATTTTTAACATGCTATAATTAATCTCATAATTTGTATTTATATATCGAAACATATTTCATATATGTACCATAAATTTGCTTGTATATTATGTTTATTAAAATTTCATTATGAAATTCTTGATTAATTCATATAAAATCAAAATTGATAAAGAGTTTTAATAGATCAATCATCTATCTATGTTATTGAGTCCTATGATTAAAGAAAAAAAGATTAAAACGAGAAAATTTGTGATATATTAAAATTAGGTCTAATAAAAGTTGTGAAAATCATAAAATTTTGATTGTTTGATAATGATTTTTGTAATTTTATAAAGAACTTATGCATGGGCTATGTAGATTTCATGCTAAATCATGTTTTTGTGATGTTAATTGCACAAATATGCTCAAAAACACGAAAAAGCCATCCAAAAACAAGAAACAGACTTGAATGGGTGAAAAAAATCCAGCAGGGTCATGCTAGCTAAAGCCCACGTGGCATCATCCCGAGGTTGTTTCGACCCAATTTTTTTCAGATCCCAATATTTTGTGATTTTTAATCTTTTGGGTAATTTTTCTAGAATTTTAAAATCACATAAAGTATTTATAATTTAATATTTGTGTTTAATTAAATAATAAATATGCTTGTGTAAATATTTTATGATTTTATTTCATAATAAAATATTTTGGTATGTTGAGAACATTGTGGCAATATATACTCTCCCTGTAAAGCATTCAAAAAATTTGTTCTCTCAACCTTAAGTTCATATATATATGTATGATAAAGTTTGTTGTTAGGATTATAATGCAAATATGTCATAAAATAAATACATTTTGATAGTATGCATATTTTATGTGACCTAAGGATGCATGTCATACATTATATCATGTTTTTTAAATCAGTTATAGCATTACAATTAGAAATTCCATTATAGTTTGTAAATTTTTTACTACATAAAGAATTAATATTATTATTAAGGATCTAAATCACTAGCT
>JBBYHM010000003.1:7108661-7271937 GCA_038381775.1 Adansonia rubrostipa | reverse complement strand
ATTTTAGTTGTATATATATACATCTATAAGAGCTTTTACGTGGCTATATACTTTTTGGCTATCAAAAAACCCTAGGCATTATATCCTTAAATCCCTAAGTTAGATAGGCATAAACACTAACTCTCCCTGAAGCTCCATGCATTACTTTCATGTTTGATGATCTAGAATCATTTTTTATCTTGAAAAGTGAGAAAAATTATTTTTTAGCATGCGAAAGAGTAGTTGGCACCTATAAAAGGCAAATACAGCCTTTACCATATCCCTACAGCCTCTTCATAGCTCTATCTTACATTTTTGCCACTTCTTTATGGCATTTTAAAACTATTCTTGGTTGTGCAATATTGAAAGTGGCTACATCATACCTTTTGGTTAAGGCTTCTGAAGCATTTTAGTTAGCACTAGAGACCCATTGGACTTCATGAAGGCTCCAACAGAAATTTGTGTGGAGCATTGTTAGAGATAGGATGCTTGATCTACTTATGGCCTGAAATAGAGATTGAAATAACTAATACATGGCAAAATTTGTGCCAGGATTAGCGAACTTAAAGTTTCAAGTCTCTGAGTTAATAAGATCTCTATTATATCTGTTTTTTAAACTACCAAAATCGAGCATGTGTACATCTCTATCTAAGATCTTAAGGAAATATAAGTATTTCCTTATTCAATTCTGCTACATATGTTTAATTTAGATTAGATATTTTGTTTATTTCAATAAGCATAAGCCCAGAGTTTTCCTTCAAGAGCTTCTCATCATATTACTTTTGATTTGAATAATTTTTCCCTCCATATAGATTATGGAGGCCCTGATGAAATAATTATCAGAGACGGTGGAAGTTTGGCTATTAAACACATTGGTTCATTCATTATTTATACCACTAAAAAAACCCTTTCACTTTTAAGATGTTTTTGTATGTACCTTGTCTGAAAAATAATTTGATTTTTGTATTCATATTATGCAAAACTAACAGTATTTCTATTGAATTTTTTCATTTTCTTTTTTTTTTCTAAAAGATTTAAGCACGGAGGCACCATTGGAGAAAGTCTAAGTCAAGATTATATCTATATATTTCCATCCCATACACCAACATCACTGAGCTCTGCAACTGCCTTAATTACTATCAAAGCTACTAATAGATACCTGGCATTATAGACTGGGTCGCCATCTTCCAAAATTCTCAATTTTATGCTCCAGTCCTTTGGTTTGTCTTTTAATCATTCCAGTAAATATTTGTTTGTGACTCTTGCCATAGTAATAAAAGTCATAGGTTACCATTGTATCATTTTAACTTAATAAGTCCAAAACCTCTTGAATCACTATATACTGATGTCTGAGGTCTTGCTCCAATTGCTTCAATTGATAGGCTTCAATATAAAGTCATTTACATTGATCACTTCACAAAATATATTTGGTTATTTCCACTTAAGAAAAAGATTTGATGTTTGTCATTGTTTCCCTCTTTCCAAGCACTAGCTGAAAAACAATCTTGTACCTTTATTACTTTCATTTATTTTGATAATGGTGGAGACTATAAAAAATTGTCACAATTTTAGCCTTTCATGGCATATCTCACTTAACAACTCCACCTTATACTCCATAAAACAATGGCACAACTAAAAGGAGGTACAGGCATGTTATTCAAATGGGTTTAACATTATTACATCATGCTTCCATTCCACTAAAATTTTGGGCTCGTGTGTTTTAGGTAGCAATTTTCTTAATTAATCGTATGTCCAGACCAATTTTTAATGTCAAGACACCTTTTTAAATTTTATTCCAACATCCACCAAATTACAATAAATTGAATATCTTTGGCTGCATGTTTTATCCTTAGTTTCAACCATATGGTAATAATAAACTTCAACCAAAATCTAAGCCTTGTGCATTTATGAGATATTTATCTAAGTGGAGTGCTTTCAAATGTTTTGATCCAGTTAGTAAAAAATTTTTTGTTTCTAGACATGTCACATTTCATGAACTATTTTTCCTTTTAAATCTATATATACGACATCCATTCGAGTTTCTAACCAATTTCTTAATCAATGAGTGTCTAATAAAATATGTGTTGCTGTTGTACAACCATTTGTTTTTCCTACATCTATTGGCTTAAGGAATGTGAACAAGATAAGATCTTCTTCAACTCAAACTGATCACTTATCTCTTTCAAGCTTATCTTCTTCATCAAGTACCATTTCTATCCCTTCTTCCAATACTTCTATTTATTCATCAAAACACATTTTGCTAGTCATTCCAACCACCTATAAAAACTCATTCTATGATTACCATATCATAGAATAACATCTTTAAGCCCAAGAAAGCTCTCACAATGTCTAAACATTCCTTACCCTCATGTTATTCAAGCCATAAAAGATGAAAATTGGAGACAAGCCATAACTGAATTTAATGCCTTGGTTAGTAATAGAACTTGGACTCTTGCTCCATTATCATCAAATGAAAATATAAGGAGTTGCAAATGGGTGTTTTGTGTTAAAAGAAAACCTGATGGATCCATAGAAAGGTACAAAGCTAAATTGGTTGCAAAGACCTTTAGTTCAATCATTAAGCCAACTATAATTTGACTTATTTTGTGCATTGCCTTAGCTTATGGCTGGTCGATCACACGAGTAGATGTTAATAATGCATTCTTACAAGACACTTTATCTGATAAGGTCTACATGGCTCAACCACTTGGTTTCATTCAGAAATATAAACCTATGCATGTTTGCAACTACACAAGGCCATCTATGGCCTTAAACAAATGCCTCAAGCATGGTGTCAAGAGCTAAGTAATTTTTTGCTGTAATATGGTGTTCAAAACTCAATTTTAGATACTTATTTAGTCATCTATGCTAAAGATTCTATCTTAATATGTGGATGATCTTTTAATCATAGGCAACAATAAGGATGCTATCCAATCTTTTGCAGCAATTAGCTTACAGATTTTCATTAAAAAATCTTGGTTCTTTGAATTTCATTTTAGGTATTGAGGTAATCTCTACTTCAAAAGAGTTATTTCATTCCTAGCATAAAATACATTAGAGACATCTTGGACAAGCTTAAGATGATTACTGCAAAAAAAGCAGGCACTCCAATGGTATCTGGTTTAAAATTGCAGTTGAAAGATGGTTTAGGTTCTACTAACGCAACCTCATTCTGATAATTAATTGGGTCGTTAAAGTACTTATCTCTCACTGAACCAGATATAGCTCATGCTATAAATAAACTATCTTAATTCATGCATGCTCCCAGTATTACACATTGGTATAGTTTGAAAAAAAATTATTAGATACCTGAAGAGGATTATTCATCATGGTTTATTTCTTAAAAAAATCAACTCAACTTCACTTATCTGCCTTTAGTGATGCAGATTGGGCAGGAAACTTGGATAATCTTTAGTGAAGCAATGTTATTATTTGTTTTGAATTATCTTCAATATATATATATATATATATGTACATATTGTATGTGCTAGTGTAATTTCCTTTGTAATAATTTTACTAATATTTAAATAGATAATAGTCGATATTTATTCTCATTTAACCAAAATCATATTTAGAGCAAAACGTCACAGATACATTTTAAGTTCCTATGCGGTCTGACCCTGAACATGGTTTTGATGAGAAGAGAATGAATCAAGTGCCAGAGACTTTTGACTTTATAGGTGGCTTTGGTTCCGCATTTACCTAAAAGAAGCTTTAAGAAAATGAGATTATTAGGAGTTACTTTTGGATAGGAAGAAATTATCAGTTTGTACTTCATATTTAAGTATTGGTCTTTGGTTTCCTTGAAAGGAAAACCACTAATTCTAGAGTGTTAAATGCGAAGGTTCATTTTCGCAATCCTATGGATAAACATGTCCCATCCAATACCCAACGGTTTTTTTCAAACACCAATGAATACCTTTATTGCTGGGGCCAACTACTACGTCGTTGATTTGATCTTATCATTTTTCTTTCTTCCTCAAATTTAATCTTGTGATTGCTTTTAACAAGTTGACCTATAAAACAAAATCCTCTTCATTTGCACACTTCGAAATTCAATCTAACATTAATAACCAAAACTCAAATTTGCTTTATGCATTATATTATATACATCATCTTTAATAAATTAACAATGAAACTTTTTAATTTTACAAGTTAAATTTAAAAATTGATACATATTTTTATTTTTAATTATTTTTTATTTTTTAAAATTTATTTTAAAAATATATATCATCTTACTAATTAGCTTGCAAAATTAAAATCTTGGCTTACGAAGTTATAACAGATAGAATAATTTCTCATATATATATATATATATATTACTATAATTAATGGTACAATTATCGTCGGTTGAATAATCAGCCGTCAAAGCAAATTAAAAAACAAAAGCGAACAAGAGACAAATGAATGGGCACGCGGAAAGATCCTAATGGTGGTGACCCACTACGTCATCCAAACTCAAGCCTCATGCAGCTGTTTTTTAACTGTGCCCTCCACTTCTATATAAACCCTCGCTTCGCTACTAGCCTCTTGCCTATTCCATTCCATTTCATTTTATATATTCATCAGAACTCTCACTTTCTTCTTCCTATTTTCTTTCTTTTAGAGAAAAACAAAAGAATATATATAGCTTTTGCATTTCAGGTAAAGAGTTTGATAATCATGCCAGGGGGTGGATTCTCATCGGTGCCGCCAGCGGGGGTGGAGTTCGAAGCTAAGATCACTCCCATCGTTATCATTTCTTGTATAATGGCCGCCACCGGTGGCCTTATGTTCGGTTATGACGTCGGTGTTTCTGGTAATTCATCTTATTCAATGGCTTGCTTGAAAGTTTAGACGATTAATATAAAAGTAAGGAAGAGGAGTTCAACCATTTTCCTTTTTCTTTTTTTAAATAATATATCTTATGGTTACCTAAAAGATTCTTTTCATTGTCCTAAACAAGAAAAAAAAAAGCTTTTAATTTTTTGTATTTGTTTTTAATTTCTCTCTTTTTAATTTTTTATTACTATTTTTTTTCTTTTTGCTATGAATGATTTGGGTTTGGATTTGTGAAACTGAAGAGAAATGAGGGAAAAAAATGCTTTTACCCGCCAAAGGCCAAACTGGACACCGGAATTGCCATTTCGGAATTTCATTTTTCTTAAACTAATAAATATGAAATTATTTTGATTTACGTTGTCTTGGACTGACATATATGATCATAATTGTATTGCATTAAAAGTCATCATCCAACAACCAAACCCCAAAAAAGAAATATCTCGTAATAATTGAAATTAATTACTTGTTTTGATGTAGGTGGCGTCACATCCATGCCCGACTTCTTGCTAAAATTCTTCCCAGTAGTTTATCGAAGGACCAACGACCCTGGAATCAATGGAAATTACTGCAAATATGACAACCAAGGCCTGCAATGGTTCACTTCATCACTTTATTTGGCTGGTTTAACGGCCACTTTTTTTGCCTCCTACACCACAAGGAGGCTAGGTCGCCGCCTAACCATGTTGATAGCTGGTTTCTTTTTCATTCTTGGTGTTGCTTTTAATGCTGCTGCTCAAGACCTTGCCATGCTTATTATTGGCAGGATATTGCTTGGTTGTGGTGTTGGTTTTGCTAACCAGGTAATTCCTATAATCGGGTTTTTATTATATTGTCAATCATTATTTTTTTTCATATATTGATACAACTTTATGAAATCATAGTCAAACTTAGGGGGTTTTTTATCCTTATATTCTGAATAGACGTTAGATTAGTTTTTTTTTTTTTTTTGAAGTTAATGGTTAGATTAGTTTTATCAAAATCTTGATATTTTGAATTAAGACTTACTTTAGTTGGGCCAATGTAAAATTGGTGCATATAAAATTAAATTCAAACATTTTTTAGATTCCGGGTAATAGGAAATTTGAATCATACTTTTTGAGGACGGATAATGCACCAATGATAAAATTCAATGTTGGGTTTAAAGTGGAGTACCAAATTAAGATAAGGCAAAAACATATGGCATAAAAGGCGTTTGATTTGGGGGTTGTCTCAAGTAGAGGTAGCCTTTATCAACATCATTTAATTTCCCTTTCAAAACAGTTGGTAATCAGTTGATAGAGTTCCCTGACTATATAGTTGATGATAATGAATACCATTGGATTATCGGTTATCAGACACTTCATTTAGCTTGTTAATTGGTCACAACCCTACGTTTCCACGGAAGGTTACATTCCTACCTATCCCATTCCAGCACGTAGCTCGTAACCCATGTCGGCTAGACTTAGTTTTTTAAGAATGAAACGACCTTTATGACCAGTGCTCCATAAAATTTAAAGCTAAATTCCAATTATTGTTTGATTAATCAAGTTAGCTTTCATAATTACATCATTACGTCTTCTTGTTCAATTATCCCTTTTAAGTCTTAGTCATAATCCCAATTTGTTTTACTTGCCCTAACTTTTTAGCTCTATTTTCTGAGGTTTGACGTTTTATACATGTGATTGTGACTTTTTTTTCTCTCCATTGGCTTTATCAAAGAATGCATCATATGTAAAAGATCTTAGCTTGGATTTATCCAGAAAAAAGTCCTCAAAAGCAAGTTTCTTTACTCTTCTTGCTCTAAGAATATTTCTTTTTCTTTTTTTTTTCCTTTCTTTCTTTTTTAAATCTTTTTGAAAAGTCTTTAATGAATTACGTGATGCTTCTTCACCTTTTATGGGTAATTACTCTGGTCTTGTGTGGCGTAGATTTTTGAATTGTTTATCTTATCTTTTTGTAGTTACTTGGACCTTGAATTCAACTACCCCATGTCAGCTAACTTGTAGCGGTGCATAGGAACTCAAAGTTTATTTATTGATTTATTTTTTAATTTTATTTAAGGTAGACGTTCGAAGTTAAAATACTTATTATTGAGTTGAGACAAACCCTGATTGTTAAATAATTATTTTTGGTATTGATTATACACATTGAAAGATATGGGTATAATTTTTAAACATACCTACTATGAAATGTGGTGCCATGTGCCTAAAATTTGGATTTTCGAAAAAGGAGAATTTGTTTTATATATACGAACGCAAGCAATGTCGCATCCGAATACTATTATATTAGAATAATGTACCAAGCATCTTAATTGGGGAGAGATTTTGATCACAAATATATATATATATATTTAATTTGAACTTGATTTAGTTTAGATATGGAAATTAACTTTGATTTTAATTACTGATTTGCTGATATTGCAATTTGCACGCACAATAGGCTGTGCCATTGTTCCTGTCAGAGATAGCACCAACAAGAATTCGTGGAGGGTTAAACATATTATTCCAACTTAACGTCACTATCGGAATCCTCTTTGCCAGTCTTGTCAACTATGGGACTGCCAAGTAAGCCTGTTCTTTCTCCTCTTACTCTTTAATATTTAGATATTTATGTGTTTGTTTCTTCATTTTCAAAGATTTCTTATCATTGGAGTAAACAAGAGATAAATTAATGACCGGTGAAAGGAAAGGATATGCTTTTCTATGAATTTAGCTGTAGAATTGTTGAAATTAAGAGGGTATGAATTACACGTGCCTTGCTGTAGGATTGTTTATATTATTGAAGATAGCAGCTGCTGTGAAAACAACAAATTTTAGTAGTAGAAGGTGGCAGCTGCTATAATATAATAATATAATAATATTATAATATTTTCTTGTCAAATTGCAAGGTAAGGTGTACTTCTGTTCCCAGAAGTATTTCTCAATCGACAGTAGACACCTGTTACACCTTAGAGTCAATAATTTTGATCACTTATTAAACAAGTAATTAAAGTTTGGTAGATGATAATGTTTTTCCTAGGGAGGCTCCAACTAGAATTCAAAGAGGCCATTGATAAGTCTATCCTGGTTGTTTCTGGCAAACGCTTGGTGTTTTTTATTCTTCTTAGAAGGTTTTTCTTTTGCTGGAATAGCACAGTCAACATAAACTAATTTTGATTTGAAAGTTTGCTTTAATCCTAATCAAATGCTTTGAATGCTAAATTTCGAAGGTCAGGTTTGATAATTCAGTTGATCCTAAATACAATTGAGTGCATATATATATATATATATATATATAAAATTATTAATGGTAGCCCGCTACACCTGGGACAATAAAATTATTATATATATATATATATATACATACACACACGAGAAGCACGCCTCAAAATTGTGAAACCTTGAAAGACATCAAATAAAAATAAATACTATGTTACTCAAATAGGCACTTATATTTGACACGTGGTCAACACATATTTGTATATAGTTAATAGAGCATAATCTTTTAAATTATTAAAAAAATTTAAAAAATTAAATATATTTATGTTCAATACATACTTGTATTTGACACTTAAACAAGTTAAAAGAACATAAAACAGGGATGAATTAGTTTCATCTTTTTACCAATTACAGTGAAATCAATTTAGTAGTAATTTGTGTATTTAAAGAACCCTTGACAGAATTTGTTGGGAGATCCTCAAGGATATTGCCATCTTGTTGCCAACAGCTCCTTTCTGTATGAACGATAACACTCTTTCAGAGTACAAATTTTATATGCAAATTTTCCGGAGAAAAAGAACTTTAATTTGCATTTTTAGTCGGACAATGTTTCTAGACATTGCTCAGTTCCACGATTTTCGAAATAACATCCTCTAGGGAGTGGTCATCATTGATCAGTCGTTTCCTTTTGCATTGCAACTACATTCAGGGCTTTTCTGCTAACTCTTTGCTTTGAAACGACAGAATTGAAGGGGGATGGGGTTGGAGGCTATCATTAGGATTGGCCGGTATTCCAGCACTTCTCCTAACCGTGGGTGCCCTCCTGGTGGTTGATAGTCCTAATAGTCTCATTGAGCGTGGTCGCCTGGAAGAAGGAAAGGCTGTGCTCAGAAAGATTCGGGGCACAGATAATATTGAGCCTGAGTTTCTGGAGCTTCTTGAGGCAAGTCGTGTGGCTAAACAAGTGAAACACCCATTTAGGAATCTTCTTCAACGTAGGAACCGCCCCCAACTTGTCATTGCAATTGCCCTGCAGGTTGGTACTTAAATCGCAACAGCTTATTGCTGATCACTTCAAGGTTTCAAATCCAAATGTGGAAATGTTGATGCATATCTGTTGCCAAAATAAGTAATTCTTTCTTACTGATTTGTCCGCGTTTCTATTTGTTTGGATACTTGGAACAGATCTTCCAACAGTGTACGGGTATCAATGCAATCATGTTTTATGCTCCTGTCCTGTTTGACACGCTGGGATTTGGCAATGATGCTTCCCTTTACTCTGCTGTTATAACTGGGGCTGTCAATGTTCTATCCACCATTGTCTCCATTTACTCGGTTGACAAAGTGGGCCGTCGTGTGCTGTTACTTGAAGCGGGTGTCCAGATGTTTTTCTCTCAAGTAGTGATAGCAGTTATCCTAGGAATCAAGGTTAAAGACCATTCTGATGATCACCACAAAGGTTTCGCAATCCTAGTAGTTGTTATGGTGTGTACTTTCGTGTCAGCCTTTGCATGGTCTTGGGGCCCTCTTGGTTGGCTGATTCCTAGTGAAACACTCCCTCTGGAGACCCGTTCGGCAGGGCAGAGTGTGACTGTTTGTGTCAACTTGCTCTTTACCTTTGTTATAGCTCAGGCTTTCCTCTCAATGCTCTGTCATTTCAAGTTCGGCATCTTCTTGTTCTTCTCAGGCTGGGTCCTCATCATGTCAATCTTCGCACTGTTTCTAATACCGGAGACGAAAAATGTTCCAATTGAAGAGATGACTGAGAGAGTGTGGAAGCATCACTGGTTTTGGAAGAGATTCATGGATGATGATCAAGTGGGAGCAGCTTTTTCCAATGGTGATATCGCAAAGAAAAATGTATTTGATCCGACTTCCCAGTTGTGAATTTGAAATATGTCTAATTTACATCTTAGTACTGGGAATAATAGAAGCATTAGAAAAAAGTGGAAATAGGTACGTAATAGAGAAATGGATGACTGGTGTCATTCAAAATTTCCGGTGAAAATGTTGAGTGTTTGATGTAAAATGTTTGCTATCAAATATCAATCTTTAAACGCTAATAATTTGAATCAATGGAGAAACCTTAACTTCCAATGTCTCTCCGCTCCTATTCCTAACCCAAAGAAGACAGCAAATTTTTTAAGATGAAGTGCTCTTATGGATATTCTAATGGCGCATTTGGATCCTTAACCAATGTTAGGAAATTATCAGCAACGAAGTTATCAATTGCTGGGTACCAAAGGAAGCCATAAAACGATCAGCGAAAACACTCGCACTATGTTAGAATGAACGCATTTAGGGGGGTCAAGACTCAATTAGGATGAGCCCATATTCAAAACCCTGAATTTCTCGGAACTTGAAGGTTTCTTCCTAATCTGTCCCCTTGGAATTAAGCGAGGTGCTTTGCCAACCTAATACGTGAAGTTTTAGTCTAAACTAGGAAGATAATGAAGTGGAACGGGCAGAGATTATCTTATTTATTTTCACTCTGTTTTTGTATAAATATTAAAAATATTCATATTCATAGATGTTGGTGTTATATCTATAACGCTCTATTGTGTTTCATGGTATGTTTTCTACTAGTAATTATCTTATAATTTAATAATTTTAAGTCGATGAATATCTATATAAATTTCTTACAAAATATGTATGAGGTTTCTAAATGATTTATAAAGACTACCAAAAGGTAAGATTTTTAAGTTACTGATTTTGAGTATCGATGGTATTGAAAAAGTTACGAAGTTATAAAGTTATATAATATTTTAGTAAATTCATATTTATTATTAGTTTTATAATTCGGTCATCATGTTGAATGCATTCAGGTTGAGAACCTTATTAAAAATTTGTTAGTAAAAGTTTTCAAATAATTAATAAATAATGAATAACATAAAAGATTAATAACAGAGTAATAACTGATTAATAACGTGCATTTGATTTTCAATAATATATTAATAAATTGATTAATAACATGGTACTAATTATTAGCCACAATTAGTAAATTATGAATAACATGGTAAAAATAGTAATAATATATTAGTATGGAATTGTTTGATAGTAAATTATAGAAAAATAATAGTAAATAATTTATTGTAGCAGTAAATTTTATAAATTTTAAGTGTAAAAATTAATGTAAACTATTAATAATGGATAAAAGAATTCGATACTTTTATAATATTATTTTTATAACATCAAATTGTAGTTATAATTTTATGTTTGGAAATTTTGTTAACTTAATAATTAGTAAGTTAAATTACAATTAAGTAATTAAATTGTAAACTTTATATTGATTTTTTTTTTTAAATAAAAAGTGATAGAAGAAAGCTTTGGAAATTTAATAATAGAAGGATAAAAAAATAGTAAATGAATACATAATAGAATAATTATATATAATTTTAAAAGTTTACATAAGCTATTAATATAAAGGTTAATTTTACAGTTTTACAAATAAACATTTTTATGACACAACTAGTATTAAACATTTCATTTTTAAAATTATGATAACTTAATAAATTAACTCAAAATTAAGTCTATGTCATGCATACATTTTAGATTAAAAATTTTTATTGAAGTAAAATTATTAATAAAAAATGATGAATAAGATAATAATAAGTTGTAGATAACATAATAATCAATTCCACAGTTGTAATTGCAAAACAAGCTACTAACCAAAAATAAAAATATTTTCATATTTACAAATATCAAATTTTTTATAATATAATATTGTAAATATTATTTCAACTTACATATTAATTCACGTCATCACGTTAAATATTTTCTACTAAAAGCATTGTTAAATAAAATTGTTAGTAACTGTGTAAAATATTTATTATATAATAAATAATGTAGTAAAATGATTAATAACATTGTAGCAACATATTAATAATATTGCATTAAATGAATGATAAAACAATAGTTAACAATTGGTAATATGGTAGTAAATTAAAATAGACGCGATAATAATTATAAATGTCATCATTAAAATTGTAAAAATTTGCATAAGCTATTAATAAAATAATAAAAAATTCTATATATTGCAAATGTCATCATTTTTATAATGGCAATCTACAATCATTGTTTAAGTTTTTAAATTATATCAATTTTGAAAGTAACCGACAATTAGATTATCAAATTGCATGTTTTTAGATCGAAAACTTTTTTAGAATAAAATTATTAGATCAATTCTTTTTTATAATTAACAATTAATAGATAATATAATAGCAAATGATTGATAGTAAATTTTATAAATTTTAAAGAAAACTAATTGCAAAATGAGAGTGCATGATGAATAATTTTAGTAGTAAACTATTGTTAAAATAATAGTATGATTGATAATATTACAATACATTTATGATTAAAAGATAAATAATTATAACATAATAGTATATGTTAAACAAAATAATAGTAAATAATTGATAAATAGTGATAAATGATTAATAATATAATAGTAACTAATGGCATTATAGTAAAGATGATATAATTGTAAATGATTAATAACGTAGCAAAAATTATTGATAACATTTCATTATCTCTGCAATTCCAAGATGTAATTATACCTTAAGTTTTGAAGTTATGTTATTTAACAGATTGATTCACAATTAAGTCATGAAGTTGTATGTTTTTAGATTAAAAATTATATAAACTAAATTAACATGTTAACGTGCAATTAATTTTGAACTACATGCTTCCAAATATTGAAAATTTATCAAATAAAATTATTAGTAAAAAAGTTGGATTCTTACTAAATGATTAATAATATATTAATAAATTTATTAACTTTAAAGATAAATAATTATAAAGTAATAATATATTATGAATAACATAGAAGTAAATAATAACAAAGTTAGAATTGTTTAATAATATTACAGTAACATAATGAGTAAAAAATATTATTAAGAAAACAATAGTAAATGAATTCAACATAAAAATAAATAATTCATAATATGGTAATAAATGTTGGAAGATAATTGTAAATTTTTTGTTTAAAATCATAAAATTTATACAACTTATTAATTAAGTATGAAATTATATTTTTTATAAATAACATCAATTTTATAATATATAATTGAAATTTATACTGCAGCTTTATTATCACAATAGATCATCATGGGGCATTCTATTTTGAATTTTAATCAAATAATAATCATTTTTAGCTATAATAGTTCACATGTTTCTTGTGCCATTGCCTGAACCTCTACCTCTATACCAAGATGTGCATAGTCGATTGTTTCTTACTCCAAAAACTAGGTTTCCTTTTAGGAAGGTACAATAACTAGTAGCTCATCTTTGATCTATGTTGGAACTTACTCAATTTGCATGTGTATAAGCTTCTAGTTTAAGCTCTTTTCTTTTTTTGAAATATAAGTCCTTTACCTATGGATCCCTTCAACTGTCTTAATATTGTCACAACGTGGCCCTGACATAAATCCTGACCAGCCCGACTTAAAATGGCAAATGTATCCATTGTTTCTATGTCACTATCTATATATAATTATTTCTTTTATTTCTAGGGGCCTATATCATGATTATTATACTTTATTTTTCGTACTTGAGGACTGAGTTGTCGAGATGAATCGCTCGCCCAACTTCTTTGAATAGCCGTTACGAAATGATAATTTTTTTTGGAGTCACCACCAATCTATTTTGGCCAGATAAGATTGGACACTTGTCGGAGTTTATATTTTAAGGATTACGAAACCCCATAAAAACAAACTCCCAGAGGTCTGCGCTCATACCAAAGATCGCTTGAAAGGGTTCAGGAGTCGATTACAATCACAAGTAAGGGTCGACCTTCTCGTGATGCTCGATAATCAGTACTTTATTAATCATGTGTTAAAATAAAATTGATTTTTATTCGATTTCAATATTTTAATTATAATTCCTATAATATTTTATTAAACAAATTTATTATTTCGAGGAAAGTCGGGTTTTATTACTTTTTGAAATCATAAAATTATTCGTACCCTCCTCAGGAGCCAAGTGTACACAAATTCTTTATCGTATCCCATTGAGAACCATGCGAAATACGAAAGGTTTTGTTTTTTTTTTTCTTTTTGAAATCGAAAAATCCCGACTTCCTACTTGAAAAAGGTATCTCACTATTAAAATAATCTGTAAAATTCCTCACATATTTTGGTAGGAATCCTACGTATTAATTTAATTAGGAGACATTGCCTTATTTATAAAAATAATTTTATTACTAAAAATATGGACTTTATGACTTAGAAATGACCTAATATGATGAACATATTCTTAATGTGTACTTTTGACATGAAAGTATCTTAGTAATCATAAAGGACTTGGTTTTAATACAAAATTACCAAAGTACCCTTAGGGTATACCTTCGATATGAAAGTATCCCCGCAACCCTAAATGATATGAAAATGATTATGGAAGGTTGAACCTATCCTAAATGCACATACTTAGCATAAAAGCACCCTAATGACAACCTAAGACTCGGTTCTAGTGAAATAACCGAAATGCCCCTAAGGTATACCTTCGATGTGAAAGTATCCCGGTAATCCTAAGGACATGAAAATGATTGTGGAAGGTAGAACCTATCCTAAATGCACATCTTTAGCATAACAGCTTCCCGATGACCACCTAAGACTCGGTTCTAGTGACATTACCAAAATGCTCTTAGGATATACTTTCGATATGAAAGTGTCTCGCTAACCCTAATGGACCTTAAACTGACCTTAGAAGGCTAAAACCAATCCTAAAACATTCACCTTTGTTGTAAAAGCGTCCTAGCGAGCAAAATCATCAAAATGCCTTTAAGGTATACCTTCGACATGAAAGTATCTCGGTAACCCTAATGAACCTTAAAATGACCTTAGAGGCTAAACCAATCCTAAAATATTCACCTTTGGCGTAAATGCATCCTAGTGAGCAAAATTACCAAAATGCCTCTAGGGTATACCTTCGACATGAATGTATCCCGATAACCTTAATGGACCTCAAAATAACCTTGGAAAACTAATCCAATCCTAAATATTCACCTTTGGCTTAAAAGCATTCTGGTGAATGAAATTACCAAAATGCCCCTAGGGTATACCTTCGACATGAAAGTATCCTAGTAACCCCAATGGACCTTCAAATGACCTTAGAAGGCTAAACCAATCCTAAAATATTCAACTTTAGCATAAAAGCATCTCAATAAGTAAAATTACGAAAATGCCCTTAGGATATACCCTCCACATGAAAGTATCCTGATAACCCTAATGGACTTTAAAATAACCTAAAATGATGAAAAGTAGATAAATTTAGTCTAAATGGAAAAGCTAAAAGTTTAAGTTTGACTTAAAATGCAATAATTACAATCAAGCCCTTAAATTTTTTAAAATTACATTTCGTATCTTTTGAAAGACTTAACAAATAAGAAAATTTTTGAAAATTTTTATATCCCTATGAAGGCCATAGCAATAATATGAATCTTTAAAACCGGTAAAATGTTCGTTTTGCCCCCTAAATATGAAATTTTGCTATTTAGTCCCTAAACTTTTTTTAAATTTTCATTTTAGTCCATATATGATGAAATAACCAAAAAAAATCATAAAAAACATGAAAATACACATGGAAAATACATCAAATATGTCAGCAAGAATTTGGCCAAACACCTTGGCCTTAAAACAAAATCTTTTCTACATTTTGCAAAAAAACCCTTAAATTTTCTAAATTTGCATTTTGACCCCTATATAAAAATAACGTCACAAAACGTCAAAAAAAAATCATCAAATTAGCCAAGAATTAACCCACAAATCATGCAAAAAATCTACATGAAGGTTTGGCCAAGCACTTTTGGTCATAAAACATGATTTTTGCATATTGTGCAATTTAGTCATTAAATTTTCTAAAATTACAAAATGGCCTCTAAAATGTTAAAATCACCTAAAACATGTTCCAAAGCACACAAAATCAGTTTTCTAACAGCCTATGAAGCTTTCAACCAAACAAAAAATGACATAAAAAAGTTTACATATTTTATGATTTAATCCCTAAAATTTCTAATATTTACCAAAAAAAACTAAAAAAACATGAAATCAAGATAACAATAAGCACAAAATCATCATTACCAATTCATATCAAATTCGGCCAAGATAAGAAATAAATATGCATCAATATTTTGTAACACAAAATCATGAAAATAAACATGTATAAATATCATCAAGTTCAAATAGAAAAATAAAATAACAAAAAATGAATCTATACATATGTAGATCAACATATTAACATGAAAATATTAAGGATAACAATATAACAATAAACATATACATTCAACAAATTAATATCTCATCAAAAACAACAATATTTCAAAAAAAAAAAAAGAGAATCAAACTTTTAAAAAAATTTAAATATATCAACAAACATATAGAAAATTGATCATTGTCAACATGTTAGCCTTTCAACATGGATAAAATCCATGAGCTTAACATGATTTTGACTCATACTAAAGAAGAAAAATGATGGATATATAGCGAAGATTGCAAAATTTCTAGATGAAATTACCTTGGAAAGCTTTTAAACTTAAAATTTCTTGAAAATTTCTATGAAAAATAGTTGAATTTGAATATGGAAAGCTTTTTTACTTGAGAGAATTTTTCATATGTTTTTTTTGGGGGGACGGCAAGAATGATCTCTTTGAATCCATCCTTGCCATGAGTTTCCATCCCCAAAGCCTCTAGAAATCTTTTTTCATTTATTATATGTCATGATTTCTTGATTTTCTTGATTTTTTTTATTTGATTTGTTTTAGATATGATTTGATTTTTGACAATTTGATTGGATTTAAATTTATAACTTCTGTCTCCTTGTGATATCATGCATGATATCTTTGATTTCTATAGATATTTTGAGTGATAGTCGTATATAATATGCAAAATTATACCGTAAAAATTAACTATAAGAACTAAATTGTAAAAATTTAAAATTATATTTTTAAAATAAAATTTCATATAATCAATTTAATTCAATTAATAATAAAAACAATTTTTTTATGTACAAGGAAAAAATCAAAATAGCAAACTTCCAAATTTTACTAGAAAAAAAACATTTACCAAGAAAAATTCTTACATGTAAAAAATGAAAAATTTATAAAATAAATTGAATTTTGAAAAATTGATTTAATGTGAATTAAGCAGAAATATTTCAAGAATTTTAAAAATTATAAACTCAAAAAAATCCTACCGAGAAAATTTATGAAGTAGAAAAATCCGTATCTCAATAACAGGAAAAATTCTAAAGCTCATTAAATAAATGGAAGTTTTCAAAAATTATTTAATATGAATTAAATAGCAATATTTAAAGAATTTTGAAAATTATAAACTCAAAAAAAATCTCACTAAAAAAATTTACGGAGTATAAAACTCGTATCTTGGTAACAAGAAAAATTCTAAAACTTGTAAAATAAATTGAATTTTTCAAAACCGGTTTAATATGGATTAAATAGTAATAGTTCAAGAATTTTAAAAATCATATACTAAGGAAAATCTTCCCAAAAATTATGAAGTAAAAAACTTCATATTTCGAAAACAAAAGAATTTCAAAAGGAAAATGCAAAACTGATAAAACATAAGGAATTTTCCTAAGCAAATTTAATATGAATGAAATAATAATATTTTCAGAATTTTAAAAATTATAAACTAAGAAAAATATTATCAAATAAAAAGAAAAAAATTCACGGAGTAGAAAACTTCGTATTTTGAAAACGGAAAGAAATTGTAAACTTATAAAATAAAATAAATTTTGAAAAAATTGATTTAATGGTAATTAAATGCAATTTTTTTAAAAGAATTTTGAAGTTGAAACTTGAGAAAATTCTACTATAAAATTTTATAGATGAAGGAAAAATCGTATTTTAGGACCAAGAAAATTTCAAAGAATACATTAAAACTTATATAAAATAAATTAAATAAAATATATCATCCCATATATTAATTTACAAAATGGTAAAGATGAGAATCCATAATTCAAAATAATTTATCAAGAAAAATTTAATGAGTATAAAACTCGCTGTACTATGAAAAATTTAAAATTAATTATAAAAATGGACAACTTGACACCTTGTGGTGTAAAATATGAATATAAAATTTTCCTTGAATATTTTTTTTTGGAATGCATAGTAGCATGAATACTACATAAGTGTCGGTAAAAATATATAATAGTTAATTTTTCAAGCTTTATAGAAAAATCTCAAAAAATTCATGAAAATGTGAAATTTGACCGTGATATCAATCGCATGAATGATTTTTCAAATTCGGTAAGAAATATTTAAAAACAAAATCTTTCTTTTGAATATTTGTTCTTTCATCTGAGATTGGTCTTTAAATGGCATTTTTTTGTCAAGTGAACTTATAGCTATCCAAATTATGACTCAAAAGGTCTTGAAAATATTTTGTTCATCTGAAAAATATCAACCCCAATGAGGATGGCCATTAAGTTTTTGATCTCGGATATTCAGGATTATTAAAAACGAGACCCAGACGAAATTAAGTGTCTACAAATATCCCTTAGAGGTGGGAGTTTTTAGGAGTAGGCATGAAATAACTACAATATTGACAACATTGGCAACACCTAGCCTTCTGTGAGAGAAGTAGATAAGTTTCTATTCTATTTTTTTATATTCCTTTTTATCTATTGTTGCAACATGATTGGAACATGAATCTTGATTAGTTGGACTTAAAGATGGGTGAATCCCTCATTCTATATATATATATCATTATTTTTTATTTTTTATTTTTTGAGGATTGAGCTGTCGAGATAAATCGTTCATTCGACTTAACCCTAAACCGTCATTAAGAAATGATCATTTTTGTTGGAGTTGCCATAATCTATTTTGGCTAGCTGAGATTGGTCACCTATTAGAGTTCATATTTTAAGGGTTATGAAACCCTTATAAACAAACTTTGAAGTTTACATTAAAACCAAAGATTGCATAAAAGGTTTGGGCATCATTTTACAATCACGAGTAAGGATCGATCCCTCTCAAAGTGCCTAAAAAACTGTACCTATTAACTATATGTTAACTTAAGTCTTAGTCATTATTCAATTTTAGTATCTGATATTCAATTGTAATTCCCATATTTCAAAAATTTCCTACACTAAATTTATTATTTTGTTTGAGAAAATCATGATTTTAATATTTTTGAAAATTAAAATGTTTTCCACATCCCACTAGAGGATCGAAGGAATATGAAATATTTTATCTTTATGAAATTCAAAAGATCTCCATTTTACTCATTCTAAAAAAGGATATCTCATTATTAAACTAATTCGCGAAACCTCTTCCATCTGTTGGGAGACATTCCACGTACCACTTTAATTAGGAGATATTGCCTTCTTTTTTAAAAATTTTAATTTTTGTCAAAAATAGTAAAAGCTTGTCCTAAGACTTGATTTCGACCTGAAAGTATGAAACTAGACACTAAGGACTCTAACTTGGTCGAAGAACTAAAGTGCACTTTCAACATGAAAGTATCCAAGTGACTCTAAAAGACTCAGTTCTATGACGAATTAATAAAATATCATTAAGGTATACCTTCGACATGAAAGTATCCTAGTAACCTAAAGGACTTGAAAATATCATGAAAGGATGAACTTATCCCAAATGGGCACCTTCGACATGAATGTATCTCAGTGACCCCATAGGACTCAGTTCTAAGGTAAATTATTAAAATATTCCTAAATTATACCTTTGATATAAAAGTATCCTGGTAACCTTAAAGGACCCAAAAATATCATGAAAGGAAAAATCTACCTTAAATGGGTAACTCATACATCAAATATGACCTAAAATACAAAAATTAGTAATAGGTCCCTAAATTTACAAAAATTATATTTTAACATAAAATGGCTAAAAGTGCTAGAATTGTTCCTAACTTGTCCAAAATTCCATAAATGAGTAATTTAATATTGAAATGATTCATTTAACCCTAAAAAAAAGTCTTTGCTAAATAGACTCCAAACTTTTTTAATTTTTCAATTTAATCCCTATATGACTTAAAATTGCAAACAAATATCAAACGCATCAAAATTAACATAGAAAACCCATCAAAAATCACTAGAACTATTTGGCCAAGCACCTTTGGCCTTTGAGCAACTTTTTCAATTTTTGCAAATAAACCACTAAAATTTAGAAAATTACAAAAAGATCCCTAAAAGTCTAAAATTGTATGATATGCATTTACGCATGTTAAAAATGCATGAAAACACCCCTAAATGTTCCATAAGGCATTCGACCAAGCTTGGATGGCCTTGCAGAAATTTTTGTAATTTTACAATTTAGTCCCTATATTTTCTATAATTATAAAATGATCCAAAAAATCTAAAAACTTCGCAAAAAACCCTACAAGGTTTGGATAAGCTTGGAACTACTTTTCCAAGGCCTTAAAAAATTTGAAAAAAAATATTTTTAGGCTCCAACAATTTTTAAATATTACAAAAAAGACCTAAATGTCATAAAAAAACAATCCAGATGCCATTATCATATTTGGCCGTCACCAACAACAACCATCAAAATTTTTATTTTCAACATTGCTTCATGAATAACAAAATAAACATATATCCTAGCTTTTACCAAGCTTAGATCATCATCAACATGCATGAAATCAAGAAATATGGACATATTAAGAAATTTTATGAACTTGCTTTATTGATAATTTACATGAAAATACCAAGGAAAATAGCATAACCATGAAATTTGCATGATAAAGTAAATAACATATCCATGAAAATATATTTTCTTGATGAAAATCAAGCTATTGTTAAAAATACAACAAAAACAACTAAATATATGAAATTGTTCATAGCTTCGATATTTGGCCTTTAAACATGGCTTGATAAAACTATGAACATAAGCATGATTTAAGCTCACAAAAAGGAAAGAATATGAAGGAAAGATTGAAAAGATGAACCAAAATCAAAAATTTTCTAAGTAGAACTATCTTTAAAGCTTGAAAATTTTTAAGGAAAATAGCCTATTTTTTCTATAGAACCATTAGCTTCCAAAATAAAACATCATCCCTCTTATTTATAAGGGGAAGGGTTTGGCCAAGGGAGAAAAAAAGCAAATCTCTCTTGGTTGAATTTCCATTATTTATTTATTTATTTATTTTTGATTTTATCTTATTAGATTTTTTTTGTTTAGATAAGAATCAATTAATGTTTTTTGTCTTTTTGTAATAATATCATGCATGAGTTATCATCTTATCTCATAAGCTTCATGATGATTAAGATAAACTTAGCTAATAGGATAGTTAGGATCAAACTAAATTAGTTAGGAAAAATTAGCTATGGGTGGGGTAGGCAGGGTAGAGTCCACCCGGTGGACCAATTGTGACTCCATCTTGAACACTCAAGAATAGGGTGGAGAAGCTTGTGACAAGAGCATCACAAGGTCGGATGGGGCAGAATGTAACACAAGGAGTCTAAAAGAGTAAGTAGGGTACATTAATCCCACATCGGATAAGAAAGAGAAAAGTTTTTGAGCATGTAAATGGGTGCACTGTGCATCTCATTAAACATGCCTTTTAAAAAAAACAATCATCTTCTTGGTTGGTTATGCAAATAACAATCTAATGGAAGAAATTTAATTGAGCTACTCAAATCTTGTGTGAGTTTTTCCAATGGCTAATTTGAAATCCAATTTCAAAAAATGAAGGATTAATTGTAAGAATCTCGTGTTTAAGAATTTTACAATTCATTGATCAAAATCGAAGAAAAAGTTTCATTAGCTACTTGTATTTTTTATTTTCTTGAATGTGGAGGATAACTAGAAAAAATATTAGAACATAGTTCATGTGATTAGAAGCAACTGAATCCATGATCCATCTACTAGAGTTCAGATTTATGGGAGTTGAGTAGGCTTTTATACTTGAGAATGCCACAAAACAAAAAAAAAAACTAGTAATGGTGGATTCAAAAGTAGAGTTGGGATAGTTAATTTTACTGCTAGCCAGCTAGTTCAGAAGTTGTCTAAGCTCCTCAACATGTTACTGATTAAATCCATCTAACCTTCTTCCTGTGATTGGATTCTTTGAATGAATAACATTAGTTGAAATAATGGATTCAGGTATTTCTAACATGTTTTTAAAGATAAACAGATTAATTCTAGGCAGATTTAACAATGAAGGCCAGAAGAAAAAAGATCAACAATTAAGGTTGATATTGAACAACAACAGCGAAGATTTAAAGCAAAAAAAGATTATGAATGATGCTAATAAAAAGTCACTATAATATCGTGAATAATTTTTTACAGTCCAAATAGAAATTACAATTAATTTTTAATATCCTGATGCTAATTTATTGCTAAATTACAATAAAATTCCAACATTGCAGATAAGAATAGTGATAATTAATTACTGCATTTTATCATTTCAAATCCAAAAGGTAAACATAAAATAGCACTAGTTTTTGCATTCTCGCATTGCTTTGATTTGTTGTCGTTAATAATACCTTAAATGCAATTATGAGACAAAAACTAACACAAATATAGAGTTAAAAATAAATTATTATGATAAACTATGTAAAATATCCCAACTTGAGAATAAATTTTAAAGTGTACATAAAATAACACAACACAACATAAATCTAGCTCATTATACATACATTATAATAAAAAAGGATAGATATCAAAATTTAATTAATTAGATTATTTTGATACTCATTATTTATATTCATATTAAAAAATTTTAAAAAATACAAACCAAACAATTATCAGACAATAACTCGTAATTCATAATGTTATTTAATTTCTTTACCATTTAATCATAATAATTTTTTTTTCTTTTATTTTGCTTCAACACATTAAGTTAAAAAAATTTACTTATATTAGCCTATCTTATATCATTACTCAATATTTTATTTTTTATTGATAATTTATCATACAATAATCTTTTATTCAATAATATAAAAATAAAAAATTAATATGACTTTATTTTTCAAAAAAATAAAGAACCAACAATTATACGACATGTGACATAAAATTAAAAAAATATTTAAATAACGTCATACATGAACATGATAGGAAAAAAACTACAATATGACATGACATGAAAAAAATAATATGACCATGACGGGAACAAACAAATTTGTCAAAATTTATAAATGTGACATAAAATTGAGAGTTATTTCAATAATGATAATTAGGCTTGACAGTTTTCGATACAACATGAAAAAAATAAAAAGATAAATAAAATGCTAAAAACAACATTAACACAACACGAATCACAAACGAATCAAATCTATATAATATGACTTATTAACCATATTAAAATTTTTATACATATGTAATATGTAAAATTCAATTATAATACAAAAATTATACAAACACAATACGAATATTTAAAATATTTTAATTTTGTTTAAATAAAAAAATTAGTTACCACATGACATGCAGTTGCCTTCTGATCGGAAAGTTATCCCTCATGTATCTTTTATGATAAAACATAGCAAGCTAAATAGTTGTCTTCTTATACATTTTTGCCCCTTTTTAGATGAAAGGATCAAAAAAACATGGTAAGAAATGTAGTTTTATACTTGAATTTGGGAATACCATGCTATAATAGTATTTACCTGTAAAGAAAAACAATATATGTAGTGGCAATGTGCCATCATGTTAGTCTATCATTCCTTGTCGAGTATGAACATTGTATCTGCATTTCTACAACTCACCCCAACAGTCTCCAGCCATTCTTTCCTTCCAAGCGTTTCAAGCATTGACCTCAAATTAAAAACAATATTAAATAATAATTGATTATGCGAACAGCTAGAATGGGTGTGGCAACAACCGCTCATATTACAGATTATAGAATTTGTTTCTTCTTCATTGTTGCTATTTTTTCAAGTTTTAATCAAGAATCAAGTGTCCTTTACCTTTCATTTCTCTCCTCCCCCTAATGCTTTCTTAATTTAATTGATTAGTAGTTTGTTGAGATATTGTCCGTTTCTTCTAGGTGTAATCTCAGCAGGGGAACTAAAAGTGCATGATTGAAAGAAGAGAAAAAGAATGACAAGACAGCCGATAATTATTTTACTACCCATCGTAGTTTAAAGAAAACCAGCAAAAGATTATGTTTGAAATTTTTGATTTAGTGGATTGGATTGATCAATTCATTTTAAACAATTATTTAAATATTTTAAAATAATATTTGTATTAATTAAATATTAAATATATTAATTAATTAATAAAAAATATATATTTGATTTAGTGGTGTAATTTTTAGTATAGTGAAGACTATGGATTCAAACCTTATTGCTACAAAAAACAATTAAAAAATAAAAAAATAATTTTTTACCAATTTTTTATCTGTTGAATTGCTTTTAGGTATGTTTAACTAGAATCTGATTCTGATTATCTATATAAAATCGAACTTAACAATCTTTTGATTTTTGATTGAATTGATTTGACCGATCGATCTGCTCTTATAAACCATGCTGCCCATTCTAAGAAATTATTGACGAATAAAACGCTAATGTACCCCCCTCCCCCCTTCTTTTTTTCCTTTTCATTTCGGACATATTTCTGTAGTTCTTCAAATCAAGATAGCACAAAAGCACTACTACATTCCTTTTATAACATGTAACGAAGCATCATCAACAGTACTAGACAGTAAAGGTGATAGATGAATGGCTTTGTAGTTGATGCCCATCTGCCCTAAAAAATAGGAGGAAAAGATCCGCAAAGAACAGCAGTCTGAATACTATTTCTTATGTTGTCAATGTTTCACTCTTTCAGATTCAATAATATCTACATGCCAATAAATATAGGCAGGTTTCAATAATATTGTGACAAGGGAGTTAGATGGAGACTGTAAGAACCTTTCCTGTTACTCCTATGCTATGCCTATATGTAATAGAAAATAGAAGGAACATTAATATTAAATTGGTACTCCCTTGTTCTACTCCATAGGTATTTGAGTTTGATCCTTTGATCTCTCAATCTCGTAATAATAAAGATAAGGAGTATGAATCCCGTGTCAACTTGCAATAAAGATGTGTCTATTATGATAAATATCAGAAAGTTAGAGGACCATACTCCCAAAAGTAACTGAAAATTTAAGAGGCCCCAACGACCAAACAAAAGTCAGTGCAAAAGATTTATAATCACCTTAAGAGAAAGAGTCCCTTTCCTACCCTGCCGAGAAAAAAAAAATACCTCTTCTCCTTGTTTACGGGCATAGAACACAACTAGTCAATAGCCAGTTTACCATGGGTTTTGCAGAGAGAATTGTGGCTCAGGTTTTTCTGATAGTGATGGCTGCCTTGCCGCAGTTGTCCCATGCAGCTGTATACAAGGTTGGAGACTCTGCTGGTTGGACTGCCACTGGCAATATTGACTACAAGCAGTGGGCTGCTACTAAGACCTTCCAAGTTGGTGACATTATTCGTAAGTTTCCCTTAAGTTGTTGTGCTTTCTAGTTAGTCTTTGCTAGTATTATCGGTGATCATTCAATATTTAGCTTGATTTTTTTCTTCACTATTCATCTCTAATTGGAATTGGGTTCCCTCCTAGCTAATATTATACTTTTCTGGGTCTACTCTTCCTCTACTGGCCGGGCAGCTTTGCTCTTTAAAACTAGTTTTCACCTTTGTTTTCTTCATTAACATTATGGTCCAACTCTTGCAATTATTTTGTGTTAAAGCTGGTGCGGGATATTCCACTTTTCCGGGAGTGAAATTCCAAGCAATTAATTTCCTAAAAAAAATCTTTCCCTGATATACATAGATATATGTACTTGTCTGATCAATGTTCCCTGTGATATTTACAGGCAGATACAGGCAATGCCTAGGATATGTTTATTTCCTTGTTTTGGCTTTAGGTTACCATCTAAGACCTGATCTTTCCCCCTGGCTGTTCCTGTTTATTTCCTGTTCGACCATTGTCCCAACTCGGTAGGACTTAGAAAGAAACTTTTGTTGTTGAATACAGAGCATCGGCATGGAATGAAAGACTCCAGGAATCTAACAAGACGCTTGACAAACAAGCATACAATGTTTTCAATCGTCACAACCGGTACCAACATCCAACAACTTGTTGGTGTCCAACGTAAAAATGTGGTCCCGCAACCCACATTATTCTCTCCAAACCCCACTTTAGCATTGCCTCTCTCATAAATCATTATAGCTTTCAATTCACCCTGAGAACTTGGCTAAGTTCGGGATGTCTGTTAGGGTATCAAATCCATCCATTCAATGTTTGCCTAAAAACTACAAAATTAATTTAAAATTATCTTTTATTTTTTCTTTTCGTCTAGTGCGAAATTTCAAACTTAGATACTCTTTTTATTGTGTTTCAGATAACTATCAGATACATTCTTTTGCATGATAGAAACATAGAATACACAGTATATTTCAATCAAAATTTAGAAAATAGTTTGTAATTTTTCTGATATATAGGTATATACGTGTACTAATAATCCTAAAATTGTTTTTGCCTAAGAGTTAGTAAAAATAGCATCTTATAGAAATGAAAAGGATGTGACAGCTTTATTATCATGTTCAACTTTATTGATGGAAAAAGCAGGGTGCCTAGCTGTATGTTCATGCTTAATTATATACAATAATGAATTGCCCCTTTTCAGCATACTTGTCAAAATATAATTGGATACCCTAAGCTTCAACGACAATGGGGGCTGCGCTCTCTAGAATAATTTACATAGGCTAATTCCACTTGCTTTAGTTAATATATCGTTTGGCTGCTTAAGATTTTAGCACAGTTTTATAAACATCTTCTTCTTGTCACATATTATGTTCCTTCATCCGATGATACCAATGTTATAATGGCAAACAGTTTTCGAGTACAATGCTCAGTTTCACAATGTGATGCGAGTAACCCATCCGATGTACAAGGCCTGCAACACCTCAGCCCCTTTGGCTACCTACACCACTGGCAATGACTCTATTAATATAACTACCAAAGGTCACCACTTTTTTTTCTGTGGCGTTCCGGGGCACTGCCAAGCTGGACAGAAAGTTGACATCAACGTGCTTCGCACGTCTGCGACAGCTCCAACCTCAGCTCCCTCTGGACTGAGCCCTCCTTCAGCTTCAGTCAGTGTTACTGCACCGTTGCCAAGCAACGCTATCCATGTGAAAGCTTCCATTGGGAGTTTTAGTAAGCTTGGTTTAGCAATGGCTACTTTTGCAGTTTTTGTATGAGGTTTTCGTTGAACAATTTTAATTTGATTGTTCTGTGATGGTTTTTGGGGGACTGTTTCTGGAATCTTTAGTATACCTAAATCTCAAGGAATACTCTAATAGTTGTATAATCAATATATTACGGAGTAGCTCCTTTATGGAAGAAACCCTACTAAAGTGCCCCCCTTTTTGGGTTTTACCATTGCATTGAATTCATAGTAACTAAGAAGAGTAGTAGTTGATGAAATAAAGTTCCATACGTGCAATAATTGAAAATAATTCAAGCATTCAAATTGTTAAATCCATGCAAGCAATTCACTTGGCCTATCAAAGTCAAGCAAATGTACAAAAGATAAACCAACATAAATAAGAATAACGATAGTAACTTCACTACCCTCGTGCCATTATACCATCGTTGGCTTTGAGTTCCTGCTTCCATTTTCTTCATCAGCCATGAACCTTTTCCAGACAGGGTGTTTACTCCAGACTCTATCAACCATGGAATCAATGGGCACATTTTTTGTCTCCGGTAACAAGAACACCACAAATATTCCCATGGCAAATATCCAGGCAGCAAAGAAGAAGAATATGAAGGCACGCAAATGACACATCATTGACAAGAATGCTTGAGCTATTATGAAGGTGAATAGCATGTTGGAGCTAACTGCAAATGCAAATCCAGCTGTTCTCGTCTCCAGAGGGAATGTTTCACTCGGTATGAGCCAACCAAGAGGACCCCATGACCAAGCAAAGGCCATAACAAAAAAACACACCAGTGTCACAACAATAGCTGCTTGGGTTTTTTTTAGTGAATCTGTGGAGTGTAAGTGAACAAGAAGAATTGCTCTAATTGCAGTCTGCGTCAAACAATGTGCTATGAGGACTCAACACGGAAGAATGGGGAGATACTGATGTGTAAAATTCTACATAAAATTTTTTGTAAATCTTGACCTTTAATTTGTTAAAACTGGTACATACCTGGCATATAAACATCTGAAAACAGGCCTGAAGAAGCAGTTTCCTCCTACCAATCTTATCCACTGCATAGACCGAAACCAGAGTACTTAGAACATTTACGGTTCCAGTAATCACGGCGGACAACAACGAAGCATCACTCTTGAATCCAACAGTTTGAAACAAGACAGGAGCATAAAACATGATGGCATTGATTCCTGTAAACTGCTGAAAAACTTGAAGCATGATGCCTATAATCAGAGGGGGCATGCTGCAGCGCTTCATCAGTTTCTTGTAAGGATGCCTCACTTCCTGGGCAATTTTACTAGCTCTCATAATCTGCTCGAACTCGGAATCAACTTCTTCAACACCCCTAATCTTTTTCAGTGTTTTATGTCCTGTTGACTCCTTTCCACGCTCGACCAGGCTTGCTGGTGTTTCAGTGATAATTAAAGAACCTATGAACAATATGGCGGCTGGTACGCCTGCAAGCCCCAACGACACTCTCCATCCATAAGGGTGCATATTTGATGTGCGATAGTTCACCAGATTTGCACATAATATCCCTATTGTTACAAATAGTTGAAAGAGAATGTTCACAGCTCCACGATGCTGGACTGGGGCTATCTCTGACAGGAACAATGGAACAGCCTGCAAAATTAGTTTCAAGAGTCACTGAGCAATTGAACATTATAAATAAAGGAAGAAATGAACTTAAAAGAATTTCAGTGGTAATTGTATTAATGATGCCTCATTGCCAAAGCCAACGCCAATGCCAAGGAGCATCCTCCCAATAATCAGCATCCAGATGTCCCGAGCAGTGGCACTTAAGGCAGCTCCCGCAAGGAAAAATGTAGAAGCGGCTAGAATTGTAGGCTTTCGTCCAAATTTGGTGCAAACCTTTGATGCAGCAAAGCTTGAAACAAGAGCAGCTAAGTACAGTGAAGACGTGAAAAGCTGAAGATAGTGATCATCATATTTGCAATAATTGTTCTCCTTAGCATGCATCTTTCTTTCATGTACTTTGGGAAAGAACTTAATCAAAAAGTCGTCCATGGCCGTCACCCCTCCTGCATTTTATACAAATTTTATAGAATAAAAATAACGTTATCCAACTTTCAAAGAAAACTTTCATGAAAATTTATGGATAGAATTTGATCCCAATTTAACAGCAATTTACTAGAAAGCACATTACCTATTATCCATAAATTCTTTTCTAATTCAAATTATACATTACAATATTTTCGATCGAAGAAAAACTAGGCAATCATCCATAAATTCCTACAACCGTTTTCTACTGTTTTCAAGAAGAATATTTGAATTTGAAACCACTAAAAGGGGAAAAAAAGAAAATCAAAATTAAAATTCAACTAATTTTTCTTCTTTTCTTGTAATGTTCCTTATTATATGGGATCCAGTTGCGAAGATCACATATTTAACGAAGTCATTTAAGCTTAGATCCACTAATGAGAACGGTGAGAGCAGATTTGGACTGGGATTCTAAATTAGTCGTAATATTTTTATCTTATCTTATATATAAAAATATTTAAAAAAAACAAAAGCAAAAGTAGAAGTGAACTATTCGCTAGGAAGCATTAGAAAAATCATGACTACCTCATGTACTGTAGGTGACAAATATTTCTCCAAAACTAACATATAATTTAACAACTACTTCTATGTAAAAGTACAAAGAAGAATTAATCCATCTAATTGCGAATTGGATATATATGTATATATATTATAAAAGAAACATTTAAACCTGAAATTCCAATGTCGTAACCAAACATAAGGCCACCAAAAGCTGCAAGAATCCAACATACTACAACGTAAACAGTGATCTTTGATGGGTAGTTATCAGTTTGTGCACTCATCTTTCTACCTTCACCGATGTGCCAACCAACAAAACCTCAAAGTATCCGAAGATTAAATAACTTGTCAATAAGTTTTTTTTTTCTACTAGGCTTTTTTGATTGATTTTGGATTATTTATAGCAGTATAATTAATTAATTAAGACTGACAAAAATTTATTGCTGGAATTAATCAAAGAGATTAATCACCGATATTTAAGGAAAATCCCTTTGATTGCATTTATTTTTCCGAATCATGTTGAGGGGATAAGTATGGATAATAATAGGTCATGAAAGGAACCAGGAAGACCAATATTATCTTGTATTCTTACTTTTAAAATTCCAGCTGTTAATTCCATTTCGGATGACCGAGTAGCTAATAATTTTTTATTCTTATTACATTTATCCTTTTCTTTTTCCCCTTTTTCCCTTATGCTTTAGGAGGAAAGTGTTTATTTCATTTTTTTTATTCACAAAAGAAAAAGAAATGAGATTTTAGTAAAATATTTTAATTAATATTATAAATTTTTAGATATAATACTTTTAATTGCTTATATAATTGTTGGCAAGATCAACTTTATAAGTATTTGTACTATTATTAAGTATTTGATTGGGTTTGATGCCGCAAATAAAATGACACTAGTTTAATTAATTAAATTATCTTATTGTGGTGGGTGTCCCAAAATCTTTTTTTTACTTTTTATTTTAAATTTTGAGAAAGAGGAATTTGAACCTTATTGTTTGAGTGAAGAAATTATTCACCAACCACTAACCAATTGAACAAAACTTGGATGCCTTTTTTTATATCTTTCAAGTTACTTGATAGAATAATTACTACTTGAACATAAAATTTAAGTAAATATTTTTTAGAATTTATATTTAATGCATTGATTTTAAGTGAAATGCACGAAGTGTATAAAATTCACAAACAAATAGTCTATGAATGGTGAAAAGATTGTAAAAGTTTTGAATTAAGTGAATATGATATGCATTCGTACTGAAAGAAAGTTGATTGGTTTTTAATTATTATTAACCAATCCGATTTTTCAAAGATTGATTTCTCGATAGTTACTTCATCTTGATCCTTCAAATTAGGAAATAGAGTCTAGGAGAAAGTTCATGGAAGAATTTTTAGTTGTTAATTGAGATTCTCCTTTTTTTTTTTTTGGTATCATTGTACTATTGTTGACATCCTTTTTTCTAATTATACGTTGATTTGGCTTAGTTTACGGTTCATATATCCCATGCTTTGTCCTACTTTTATCTATAACTAGAATATACCCTTGCTATACTTCCAAAAAACAGATTAAACTTTTGAACATAATTTTTGTATTATGTGTGGTAGATGCAATTATCAAATCCTTAAATAAATGAATTTAGAATTAAAATTGAATTACTATGATAAATTATATAAAATATTGGATGAACTAGGACATGACATGAAATAATATGAAAAATAACCAAAACATATTAAGCCACAAAAAATAATATGAATATGACACAAATACATGAGATGTCAAAATTTACATAAAATAAATTATTAACTGTAAAAATTTATATAAATTTCTACATGCCAAAATTAATGTAAACACAGAAAAAAATTCAATTTTTCTCTAAATTGAATTATTATAACAAATTATACAAAATATGAGAAGAATTGAAACATAACGTGAATGATTCCAAGAGTTCAGATATAAGAAAAGGCATTTTGGACTTAATTAACCAATTTTTAGGGAAAGTGCCGAATCTGGAAAACCTAGACCTAGGTCACAAAAATTAGAGTATGATAAGTTGGCTAGTTTTATATCTCATGAGAAAAATAGGGTGATTATTTGAAGACATTAGAATTAGAAAAAGGCTTCGGTTTAACGGTTAAATAAAAAAGTCAACAAAAAGTCAAAAGCCAATTGTAGGCAAAGTCAACAATCAAAAGTCAACTATATGCCAAAGTTTGTCTTTCAAATTGGTAGAATTCCAAAACTCATATTTCAAAATTGATTGCAACGATATGAAATTGAACATGAAATGTAGGTTAAGAAATTGCAATCAAGGTCAGGTTATGAGAGACCTTATAAATTGAGTTGCCAGGAATTTCCAAGAGGTTCGAGATAAAAAATTTTAAATTTTTCAAGGAGAAGTCATCAAGGGTTATTTTTACCACAAAAAAGAACATATAATTTCATTTTCATAAGATCAAATCATAGTTAATTGGATGGAATAAAAATTTTTACAATATTAGGCATTAGTTTATGGTCATGGTTGAATTCAAGCATGTTTAGCACATCAAGAACTTAAATTTTGCTCATTGACTTGAAGAAAGGCAAATAGGTCATTTCAACTAAGGTGGTTTTGGGAAGTTAGGTGGTTAGCAGCTAAGGCTAAAGTCACCTAAATGTGATAGGTTCTTAAGTGACCCCTTCTAATCTTTGTAAATACATCGTGGCTATCATCTTTACATTTTACTTCCAACTTTTAAATATTTTCTCATCATCTTGGATTTTCTCTTAAGAGATGTAAGGAGCAAAGCTTAGGAGATACATTTCTATCCTTAATCTTTTAATTAAGCTTAGGAGTTACCACCAAACTAATTTAGGAGTTGCATGGAGATGCAATTAATTGCAAACTAAGTTACCTAATCAATTAGTTCTTGCATGATTTGTTGAGTTACTCATGCTTGTATAAGAATGAAAGGGGTTCTGGTTCATTAAGAAGATTCAAACATTGAATTTCCCATATTATAGGAGAGCGCTATAGTTTTGACAAAATAATGAGAATGGTCATTAATGTATTAAAACTTGACTTAATGATTACCTCATGCACATAATTTACACTATATATGTTTCGAATTGATATAGGATATACACAAGTAAAAATGATCGCAAACTTGTCACTCTATAGCATAATTGATAATAACAAGTTGATTGGGTCGAATTTCATAGATTGGTTTAGCACTCTCAGAATTTTAAAAAAGATTCTGAGTAAGTCTCATGTGTGATGTTACCTAGCATGATGCCTAAACTTCAAAATAGCATAAAACTATGAGCTCAAGACATCATCCTAAACCTTAAAGAATTATTCTATAAGGAGAGACACATTGAGAGGTTCGACATCTCAAAAGAATTATTCCAAACAAAGATGTCTAAAGAAACCCTAGTTAGAACTCATATGCTAAAAATGATAAGATCACTTGTCTTGTGTAATTGGGTTAGGTCATAGACCATGAGTGATCCATTGATTTAGTTATATCCTCTTTACCTCTTAGTTTTGGCTAGTTTGTGTTGAACTTCAACACGAGTCATCTTCAGAAAACCCTCTCGAGATGGTTGAAAAGTCCATCATAAATGATAAGGTAGTCCATTTGATTAATTCTTTATCTAAGAAATCAAAATGGGATGTGCCTTTGAGCTCAAATAGTTTAAAGCCAAATGGTGAGGTAAAAGGCAAAGAAGGAAAGAACAAGGGACATGCTATTACTATAGAAAAGGCTAGTCATTGGAGGAGAAATTGCAAGGAGTACCTTAAAACAGTTAAGAGAAAGAAGAAAGAGGCTTCCACCTTATGTATAAACCATTAAATCATTTACTTTCTTATAGTATATGATATGGTTGATGGTACTAAATATGTATGACATATTGTAGGGACCAAAGACAAAGAAAATGAGAAAGATAAGTGATGATCGACTAAAAAACGAGGAGGCAACCTGGATAATACCGATCAAGCTTGTGACCTTATTAATTAAAGTTACTGAGGACTTCCATTTTATGATTAATTTTAAAACAATAGATTTTTTTTTTAATTTTCAACTAATATAGATTGAATTAGGAGGAGTTTTTTTAGGATGTATGTTATGAACATATATTTGCTGGCATATGGATGCCATGCTATTTTATTTCTTCATCTAAAAAATCATAGTAGATTTATCCTATAAACTCTATCCATCCTTTATATCAATTAAACAAGTTAATACCCAAATCAATTGAAATTCAAAAAAGTTTTGAATTAGGTTCCCTGCAAGAATACTACATTTGTAAGATTTAGTGGGAGCACACAAAAATTGTTAAAAGTTAATAATCATATTAAGGTGATAAAAGTAATTAACGCTTGGATGTGATTTGGAAAGGTTCTAAACTAGAGAGATTACATATTTATATCTATAAGCCATTGAACAAATCATTTCATTTTAGGCTTACATAAGTGATTAGTTTTGGCTCTTTAACTGCTAGGCTAATTAAGTTGACTTCAATATTTGTAAAACAGCTGAGCCATATAATTGGAATTAAGGTCTTATTGTGATCCAAACAATTTTATAACTCAATAATAGAGATTATGAAGTATAAATTAATCTATTCTCTACACTGAGAACAATATGATTGCTTCAAGTGCAAGTGGGAGATGTTAGTGTGTGCCTTTGAACCAATAGGATTAGAACATAGGATACATAATTAATTGCTTATATTTTACTAGTAAAAGTAACAAAGGATTTCCTTCATGTTAGTGGCATGATTAACTATCATGAAAGCAGTAATTGGATGAAATCCATGAAACACAATGACCTTGCAAAGATATGTAATAAGTTACAATAATGAGATCAATATGCATCAAAGCTGTCTTTCTTAAAACATTCCTAATCATCGTATTGTCATGACAGGGAATTGACAATGCACAAACATTATGTAAGCTAAGCCTCCATGCATTTGATTTGTGTAACTCATTGATCTCATAAAGTTAAAGTATAGAGATACTTAGGGATAATATGTAAATGCTTGTTTTGTTGAAACAAGTTTATTAAACATGTCCCGAATGAGAACTCCATTTGGTGTAAGTCATTCAAGTGTCTATGGAATATGTTCTTATGTGCTAGTTATGTATAATAGTCCTTAGATTTATGATACTAAGTCATCTCATAAATGTCTATGGAATATGTTCTCATGTGCTAGTTATGTATAATAGTCCTTAGACTTGCGATACTAAGTCATCTCATACAAGTAGTGTCATACCTAGAAATCATCATGAACGGGTCCTTATGCAAGGTCATCACATACAAAGAGTGTTATTACTTAGATATGTAAGAAGTTACAATGATAAGATCTTTATACATCAAAGCAATATTTCTAAAAACATTTTTGGTTATCGTATTGTCAAGACAAGGCATTGACTATACACAAAAAGTAGTATAAACTAAGCCTCCATGCATTTGATGCATGCAACTCTTTGATCTCATAAAGTTAAAGTCTAGAGATACTTGGAGATAGCATCTAGGTGCTTGTTTTATTGAAACAACTTCACTTAACCTAGCCTGAATGAGAACTCCATTTGGGGTAAGTCATGCAAGTATTTATAGAATATGTTCTCATGTACCAATTGTGTATAATAGTCCTTAGACTTGTGATACTAGGTTATCTCGTATGAGAAGTGTTATACTTACAGATCATCATGAATGGGTCCACAACAAATAGATGCCTATGGTAGGTTGGTTTTGGGTATGGCATGAATCATATGGTAGATGGATAAGTGATCCAGAGAGGATTCTCCATTCTTAGTGACATTGGATACATTTCCCGATTGATCTTAATTTGATTAATTGCATTAAAGTCTTTGGCCAGAGCATAGTGAATTATGAGGAATTATTTCTTATAGATTCATGAACCCCTAAGTTTTAGAATATAACATGGATTGGAGCATTAGTAGACACTGAACCATGCTTATGCTTATTCCATATATATGGTGAAAGGATTGTACTACATTGATAGGCTATTTATTGAGGTCACATTGACTCTTCAACATTTGGGTGATCATGATGGGTGCTAGATCTCACTCTTGATTTATGAATATAATTAATTATGTTCATTACCAACTTGTTGGGAACCTAATGGGTCACACACAATAAGATGAATTTGTTGAATTAAATATGGGATTTAATTAAATATGACTTAATTAAATAAAAAGGTAATTTAGATGGAGGACTTAATTAAATAGTTTAATTAAGATTTATTTAAGATAAAATTAGATTTCTAAAATCTAAATTTTTTTTTCTTATTAGAACATAGTAAGTAAGATTGTCTTATTAGGAAAATGTCTAAATTAGGAATACAATATCAAGAGGGATAAGCCTAGTCCTTAATTTAAAATAAGATTTCACTAGACTAGGGATTTGATTGTGAATCAAAATTTTCTATCTAATTTATTGGTCTATAATCCCCTAGAATATTCTTAAAATTTCAATTATTTGATAATTAATATTAAAAAATGATTAAAATAAAGTTAAAATAAATTTAAATAAATCAAGAATTTTATGAAGATAAAATCCATAAGGATGTGTATACTAGTTAATATTGTTTCTAATTTATTTATCTAATTTTCTAATTATTAGATAATTATATTTGTTAAATGAATATTATTTATTAAGATACATATGAAGTTTAAATTATAGAATTAAACTCATGGAAATACAATTTGGCCCATTATTACACTATTGCGCCAACAAGCTTGGTTTATTAGACCAATTTCGCTGGTCCAAATTCCATGGCCTAATTTAGATGGGAAATTTGACTAAGATTAAGAGAGAAAGGCTAATCAATTAACTTACTGAGACTAAGGAGTAAAAGTTTCACTTGTTTTGAGAGTACTAGTTAGGTTAAAACTTTTCCAACCTTAAATCTAATTGGAAGTTGGATTAAGCTAATATAAGAATACATAGTGGGTTAGAAAAGTCATAAGTTAATTTTTAACCTAATTTTTGAGGAATTATAATATAGAATCTAGAGAGAGAATTTCATTTTGGTTTGAGAATAAGTTTCTCATTGATTGTCTCTATCTCTTTAGCCTTCTTGAGATAGTGCCACCTCATTGAGCTTTCTTATGGTTGGCACAATCCTCCTTGTTCTTTTGTTCTTGGTTCTTGATTGAAGCAAGAAAGATAATTACCTTTTTATTGAGGCTAAACAAGCTTTCTATCTAGCATTAAAGAATCACCCAGCCTCAAGAAGGTTTTGTATAGATAACCATTAGAGATAGGACACGTATGCTGCTTGTGATCTTAGAGATCTTTTTTAAAAAGCTACAGCTGCCACCTCAGGGATCTACTAGATTGGTTTTTGTTTCAAATTTTGACATCTAAAAGCAAGGTAACCTCTAATATATGGGTGTTTAAATTTTGTTAAAAAATTTTAAAGTTTACTATATGTAAGTCTCTCCTTAAAAATCCTTTGGGATGTCTGGTTGCTTCTGTGTTTATATCTTCTGGTGCCCTTTTTTCTTGTTCTATGGATTTTTAAATCCAATACATTTACTAAGATTTGCATCATTTCAGTTGGTGCATCAAATATAAATAGTTTTTAAAGTAAATTCTTGAAGTATATAAAATTCAATAGCAAAGAGTCTATAAATGGCAGATTTTCAATTAAAGTGAATATTATATGCATCTGAACTAAAAGATTTGATTTTGAATTATTTATACCAATTCCATTGTGAATTTTCAAGGATTGATCTCTCGATATTTGCTTCATCTAGATCTTCCCAATTCGGAAAAAAAGCTTAGAATGGAGTACTGTTTAAATGAAATTCTCACTTCTTAATTTCCTTGTTTCCGATAGCACGTTTGAAACTGCTTCAAATGATTATCAGACACCTTTGTCATCCCCCTTATAATCATCATCACCCATGAAACTACTCCAAAACCAATGTTGCTTCCAAACTTTGTCGACCATTGAATCAACCGGGATACCTTTGGTCTCTGGCAACAGGAACCATGTGAACAATCCCATGATGATAATCCATGCAGCAAAGAAGAAAAAGATTCCAGCTTGCATATGGCATAGCATTGAGAGGAAAGCTTGAGCAATGACAAATGTGAAGAGCATGTTAGAGCTAACGGCAAAGGCAAAACCGCTTGTTCGTGTCTCCAGAGGGAAAGTCTCGCTAGGAATTAGCCAACCAAGAGGTCCCCATGACCAGGCAAAGCCCATAACAAAGAGACAGACGAGGATCACCACAAAAGTGGCCTCTCCCTTCCCAAGATTATCACCTGTAGTTTTCAAGTCTTTTAACAGCACCACACCGATAATAGCCTACAGCATATTAATTAAATACTAACATTTAGTGAAACCGCACTTATTGATAAGAAAAATCAAGTTTTTTGAGTGAAAAAAAAATCAAAATGACAACTTCAGTGGAATTGAAAATTAGGGAGAGATGAGATTGAAACCTGGGAAATGAACATTTGAACACAAGCTTCAAGTAGGAGAATTCTCCTGCCAGCCTTATCCACTGCATAAACAGAGACCAAAGTACTGAAGACATTGACAAGGCCAGTAATAACAGATGAAAGCAATGCGGCATCATTCCCAAATCCCACTGTCTGGAAGAGAACAGGAGCATAGAACATGATAGCGTTGATTCCTGTGAATTGTTGAAAAACTTGCAACAAGATGGCAATGACAAGCGGGGGTCGGCTCGCTGGCTTTATTAGTTTGCGGAAAGGGTCTTTTACTTGCCTTGCCATTTCACAAGCATTTACAATTGAATCAAACTCATCCTCAACATTTTCGATGCCACGGATCTTCTTGAGAACTTTCCTTCCTTTCTCAACTTTGTGGCGTTCAATAAGGCTGGTTGGAGTCTCACAAATCAACAAAGATCCTAAGCAGAGCATCAAAGCAGGGACACCGGCAATGGCAAGAGAAATTCTCCATCCATTAGGATGGATTTTTGATGTTAAATAGTTTACCATATTGGCTATGAAAATCCCAATAGTAATGAAGAGTTGGAAACTGATATTGAGTGCTCCACGAATCTTAGCTGGAGCTAACTCGGAGAGGAAGAGTGGTACCGCCTGTAATAAGAAACAATTTACAAGGATTGGCAAAGGATGATTCAAGATTAAGAACATTATTATTTTTTTTTATACAGAGAAATGATGATTCAAATCCACTCGAATATTAAACATGCACCAACTAACCAATCAGGTGGTCGTTAATGTTAATTAAGGACATTAGCCAGTATAGCGGGAGGTATAAAGGTCATCTTACTTGATTGGCGAAACCAACTCCACACCCAAGAAAAATTCTCCCAAAAATTAGCATTTCTAGATTGAGACCTCCAGCAGTCAAAAGTACTCCAGCCAAGAAAAAAATTGATGCGATCTGGATTGTGGGTTTCCTGCCAGCTTTTGAGCAGACCATTGAGGCAGCAAAACTAGCAACCAAAGCAGCAAGGTACAAGGAGGATGTGAACAACTGGAGGAATTGGTTATCGTATTTGCAGTAGTTGTTTTCATAAGCATGTTGTTTCCTTTCATACACAACTGGGAAGAATTTTTTTAAGAAATCATCCATGGATGTTACACCACCTGTCAATCAAATCAAATTCTTAGCATAAATTTCATCCCAAAAGAAACGACTATGTACATTTATAAATAAATACCTGAAATGCCAATGTCATATCCAAACATCAAGCCTCCAAAAGCTGCTATGATCACACAGATTATGACATAGATTGTAGTCCTGCCTTCATAATCTGGAATGTCATTAGAGCTGCTTGCAATAACTGCTGGCATTTTTCCCTTGAAGGAAAATGGAGTTAGTAATACAATATTATTTTCTTTTCTGGCAATCAAAATGTACAACAATTTAAACAAAATAGAAGTTAACGCTCAAATTAGAAGGGAAAATTATACAAATAAAAGCAAGAATTAAGAGCAAGACAAATATTTAATTCGATAAAATACAACTTCAATCTGCTTTTTAATCCTTTGTTCAATACCTTTGCATGATTTATATACAAGAGTTGACAGGACACAAGATTCTAAAATTGGCCTTTGCTACAGACTCAAATCCCTGTAAGTTGTCCCAACAATTTTCTAGTATTTAACCTACTGTATTTTCTAATATTAACCTTAAGTTGACCTTATCCAAATTTGAGAAAGAGAAAAAAAAAAGGCTAAAATTCGATAATAAACAAATATTTCTTATTCTTTTTCCTGTCATGAAAATTATTTGTTTGAGAAAAAGGATTGAATTGAATACTTACGGATCCACCTCAAAAAAAACAGATAAATTACTTCCACATCACTTTGTAATAATATATTGTCTGCCATGCTCTCTCCTACTTTTATCTATAGTAGTCTATGCTACACGAGCATCTCAAATAGATGATTTAACATGCAAATATCATAATTTTTATATTAAAAGGTAATGCTTTTAATAATGATAATTAATAAATAAGTAATAATAATGAATAAAGCATAATATATATTATTATTACATGGAGAAACTCTATTATTAGTTTCTCTAGTAGCTCAAAATTTGGGTTCTAGACTCTCTACTACAATTAATATAATTTTAATCTTTTTAGTATATTGCTTTGAAATTTTTGATCCGATAGATAATGTTGTTAGTTTTTTCCATTAAAAATTCTGACATGGTCATTGAATTTTCCAACGCGGCAAGCTTAGTTACCAAAATTTTTAGGCAATTGATGACATGGAATTGTTTTCCATGCGGCTTATTAACTTGAAAGATTAAATGATGCTATTAATCCCTATATTTATGCTAAAATATAGATTTAGTCTCTCGACAATGATTTCAAAAATTGTTTGTATGCAATTGTTCAAGATTTCGAATTTCTATAATCTTAAAAATGTTAAGAAATGGTAAAAAATATTACATTAAAATTATTCAAATAAAAATATTTTATAAATATTTATTATTTAAATAATAACATATAATTTTTTTGTTAATATTAACAATTTGTTATTAAAAAATAATAATATCTATGTTTAGTAATATTCAAGAAATATTTAAAATTAAAATATCAAATACCTTTTCATTTTAAATACTTTTTAAAAATTTTAATTTTTTTGATCAAAATTAAATAAAATGGAGTTTATTACCATAATAATATATAGTGTTGAATCAAGTTTAGGCGTAATATTTTATGAGTTTGGCGGGTAATCTTACTAATGAATAGTTTTTTCTTAAAATTCTGAAATATACTTCAAGGAAGAGATGTCATTTTTAGTTGATCAATTCATCATTTCTATTGACTAATACAAAAATTATTTTCTAAAACTATTTTTTGGAAAACATATGGAGTCGAAAGTGAAGCCATTTTTAATCCTTATGCTGCTCTAAATATAAAATTTATTTTCATGTGACTTCCTAACTGCTTTTTTTTTTTTAATTTTAACATTTAATCAAGTTTTCTTATAGTTTTTCCGCTAATTTTGTGTTTGAAGTTATTATATTTTTTGGTATTTAGGATTTAGTTGATTTTTTTGTTCATCGATATTGTTTCGTTATAATTTATAAATGAACTAAAATATCATTGCCTTAATAGTATAAATAATTTTAGTATTTTTCTAATAAATATTGCTCTTTTTTATATTTATATTTGTAAAATATATTGTACTAATACTATTATTTTAAATATTGATATAAATATGATCAAGTCTCCCCATAACGTGAATATGTTTAATCATTTTTTAATATTTTAAGTATTAGATCAAAATTTAAAATCTCCAAAAGTAAAATAATGTTCAAAATCATTGTAGAGGGACCAAATTCGCATTTTTGTATATGGACAAATAGCACCATTTACCTAAAAAATTTTACCGACTAAGCTCACCATATCAACAAGTTAATGTCTAGGTCAGTATTTTTTTTTTAAAAAAGAACACCATTATTGATTGGATTGAAAATTTCAAACAATATTGTAAGAGAATTAAATTTATATAAGTTATAGTATAAGGATTAAAACTCAAATTTTGAACTAGTATAAAGGCGGTTAGTAGAATTTATCCTTCTTACATTAATCATTAAACTATAGATAGTATCTTAATGAGTTTCATGGTATGTAAATGTAATAGATATGTTCTAGCAAGCACGGTGCAAAGATCTTTTCCTTTGTTGGGTGTATTAAATAATTCTATGTGGTTTCCTTCAGTTTCAATGATATAAGTAACGATAACAATAAAATATGAGAAAAGCTTTCGGAATTGATTTTATGTATATTATTGATATTATCAACTTTTTGGCTCTTTTATACCAGCGTAGCATTTTTTTTATTTTTCTTTACCATAATACTAATGTTTTAAAATTATTTATTGCTATGCACTCTTTTAACGTGTAGAAGGAGGCGATTTTCCTTCATGTAATTAAAAAAAAAAAAAAACAAATGGAAACTACCCAAGTTTTTAAAAAATTGAACTTACATGTATGGAAGCCACCCTTATCAAATGTAGATTCTATGTATTGTATTTTAATTTTTTAAACATTAAGCTTCCCATTTTTAATAATTTTTTAATTTTTTTTATAATTATATGATAAAATATAAATTAAAATTTTATAACTAACTTTTTTTACAATTTTATAATTAAAAACAAAATAAAAATTAGGGAAAAGTACATTTACCCCTTAAAGTTTGGTAGAAAATCCATTTACTTTAGTTTGAAAAACACCTGCATATCTGTAAAGATTTGACAAAATATACAATAACCCCCTATGATACTGTGTCTAAGTTAATTTTTAATGAAAATATAAATATGCCCTTTTGTTAATTATTAATTATTTTTGTTTTTTAGTTTCATTCTTTTTTTATTCAAAACCTTTTCAGCTACAAAAGTACATTTAATCACTGTCAAATTAAAGTATAATTAAATTATGCTTTAATTCAAGCATACATGATAAAAATTTTAAACTTATGTTTGGTTGGTTGAATACTCAATTGCGCATTGAAAAGGACTAGGGTTTGAGTTTCACTAGCAGTCCCACTTGATGGGTGATTTGTTGGTACCACTTTTAGCCTTCCCTAAGGTTTGTGGCTTGCCCTGACCTTAAATTTGAGTAGCTTCCTCTAATCTAAATTTTTTAATCAAAAAATATTCTAAATTTATCTTTAATTCAATTATATATATTAAATTTGGTATTAATATAATTTATTATTTTATTTAAAAATAAAATAATTATCATTATTTGAAAAAGTTTAATAATAAAAAAATTGGTTAAAAATGAAAAATACATAAAAATTAAAGATATGATTGTATTTTTAATATTTAAAGTAAAATATGAATAACTACTAATTTTGTTACCAGAATGCTACATATTTGCTTTTTCAATAGATAAAATGTGTTTTGTTCTTCTTTATTCTTCTTTATTCTCTTTCTTTATTTCTTTCTTTAACTAATTTTATTATCATGAAACTTTTAAATAACGCTAATTAATTAATTTCAATAAAATATTTTAATTAATTCATTTCAAGGTTAATCTCTTAATTGAATTAAAGATAATTTTAAAATATTTAACATGCATTTGAATTAGAATGATTTAATAAGAATTTAATTTAATGGCAATTAAAGATAATTATATAATTAATTAAATTCTCATTGTATTTGTAGTTAAAAAATTTTGATTGGAAAAGAATGACAACAAATAAAAATAAAAATTCATGTAATGAACTGTAAAGGCCTCACTTAGCTAAAGCCATGCCTAAGTTTTAGTGGTTATCAAATTAGCTACATAGGAGGGACCACTTCTTACCTTTTCCCTTTTATTTTACATTTTGAGCTTGTAAATTAGGCGATGATAATCAAAGATCATCGTTTATGGTAAGATCTTTGTTTCACCTTAGAATGTGTCGTCATTATTTCAATTTAGATATCAAGTGATGATAAATGAACATCATCATTTGTAATGTGATTAATTCTTTTACCTTGCAAGCCATTATGCAACCTTAACTACATGGTTTAGAAGTGTTAGTCAAGCGATGATGTTCATACCTCATTGCCTACAACAAGGCCTTTTCGTTTGCCCTAATAGGCATCATAACAACCTACAGGGCTTGCTTGGAGGCAAACTTTTTTTTTTTGATTTAATTCTTTTATTAGTTTTTTGTGTTAACCTTTTTTCCTTTTTCTTTGTATATTATTTTACCATAACAAATACACCAGGCTTTGATGAATGAACAGCATGCTGTCCATAATAAGATTGATCATTTTTCCATAAGGCACCATAATTCCTTAATTTTCTTTTTAGGGTAATTTTTCGTTATGATAGGCCCTTTGTATACGTTTGTTTGTACTACTTTGTTACAAACTTTGGCATTACATTAATTTCATCCTTGCACTCATTTATATATATGCATTCATACATGCATTCATTCATGACATGCATTTATATGGGTGAGGGGCAGAATGAAGGTTTGCTCAAATTTTAGAGTCTTCTAAAAAAATTCTCTTTCAAATCAGAAGTGTTAGGATAATCAAATGTCATTGACCATGGGAGACGAATATTTCGCGCACATAGAAAAGACAAAAGCAAGCCATTATGGAACACAGGAAAGATTGTTGAAATAGCTAAAAGAGTGCAAGTACAAATATTTAAGTTGATCGAAATAATTACTGCTAGAGGGAAAGAGTCCAAAAATGCAACTTTAGGAAATCAAGGGAATCACCCTAATAGTTATGGAAATTTGTGTATTCATGTTATATTCATATTTTTTGTCATGTCATAGTTGTGTTTAAGGTATTTTATATTTATATTAATTTTGATACATCAATAGTTCATTTTATAAGATTTTTAGATATATATTTATGTCGTGTCATGTCATGTTTTTATTGCTTTATACGTGTTATATTCATGTAATCATGTCTAAATTTGCTGGTCTACACCCTAATCTATTGTTGGCTCATCTGAGGCAGAGAGACAACTAGCTCAAGGTATGTAACGTATGGAGCCAATCCTATAATACATATTTATGTTGACCTTAAAGCTTATCAAAGGGCAACGGGTGCAAGACCAGATCCTACTTTGGATGATCCAATGGTTATGAACCTCGATAGGCTCTTAAAGCAAAAAAGTGTCAAGCTCAAGGCCTGAAAAAGAGTTGAACTTGAGAATGATAAGGAAAACACTACCTCCTTGAAAAAAGGTTTGAAGATAATACAAGGAGTTGGGGACTTTAGTAGCATAAATGTAGATGAGTTGAGCTTGGTACCGGATATAATCCTCTCTTCTAAGTTCAAGATGCTAAACTTCGAAAAGTTCAATGGCATCATGTCTTCATATGCCCAAATCAAAGTGTTTACCAAGAAATGATTAGCCATGCACACAATGACAAGTTTTCATTCACTATTTTCAAAAAAACTTTTACAATCAGCAGCGAGATGGTACAATGACTTGAATCAAAGTCAAGTATAATGTTGGACTAACTTGGCTAATGGTATAATATTTGAATCAAAGTCAGCAGTGTAGGCATATGTCAGATTGGGCACTAGGAGGATTGTCTCTCTGGAATATGGAGAAGAAATCAACAAAAACTTTCATGTAGTTTGCCTAGTAATGGAAGGACGTAGGGCCAAAGTGCAACCATTTTTGTTGTAAAAAGAGATAACATCCATTTTTTTGAATACATCACCAGATCTATTCTTTGACAAACTCATAGGAAGTACCATAAGGAATTTTATTGATGTAGTGGTCTTGGGGAAATAAATAAGAATGCCATAAAAAGGAGAAAGATATAGGTTAATGATGTGCTTATGGCAGAGAAGAGAAAAACAACTAAAATAGGAATAAAAAATCCAAGCTATCTTCTAAATGAACCAACTGCTTACGGATCCTGGTTAATATCTAGGTCACCCTTATTAGACATGTTATCATGTCATGAATGGTTCATCAAGTGCATCCCTAGGTCCTTAGCAACCATTTCTTACAATTACTCCAACATTTACATTTGTGCACAAGCCAAGTGCTCAGGGGAACATTCATAATAGATGAAAGAAGTGAAATTAGAATTGGGTTGAGTAGATCCCCATGTCTTATATTGAGCTTTTACCCAAGCTCATTAAGAATCACCTCTTGACACTTCTCTAACTCGAGCTTCTGAAACCTTCGTTCTAGATTGGTGTGACATTAAACAATATTATGATTATTATTCCAGTAATTTAAACCACTTAATAAAGGGTTGTCCTACTCTTAAGTACAAAGTTTGAGATCAAGGCTAGAAAGTTAAGCTTTGAAGAAAGGAAAGCCATATATCATTGAAGGGCATACAAACAGGAGATAAGCATTGAGCATAGCTAGGATTGTAAGAAGAAGATGCATGCCATATAGAAATTGATGTAACCCTTATTTTAAAAAGCCCTTATTTTGAATTGACATCAATTTGTGAAACATGCATATTTTGAATATTGAATTTTTGATTAGATAGAATGTTTCCCCAAAAGTGAAAACATGATATTAAAAAGTCTCTAAAGTACTAATGATCAATGTTAAAAATAAGCTTGTATCCCTGCGTTCATTTACCTTGGTGAATAAAACTATAATTGTATAAAAAACCTAACACTTTAGGGAAGTAACTTTAAGGTTCCTAAACTATGATTCCCTAAGTAAAGAATGATAAAATGAAGCTTCCAAAAATTTAAGAGTTTTTTTAAAAATTAAACGAATGAAATGTTTTTCTAGGGAACCTAATTATTGCAATTGAATGTGTGCCAAGATTGTGCCCAAAATACTATTTTTTTTCTTGTAGCCAAAACATGAATTTTAGGATTATCCTTTTGGAGTTGCTCGTTACTTATATTGGAGGCATGATGACTAAAAAAAATTACCCCTTACATCCTAAATAAAACCTTTTGAGCCTTACTTCTTTTTGACCATTTTAAGTGTAGCCTAATGCCCATTATTGTAGCTTTTAAGGAATTAAGCATAAAATCTTCTATATAAACATGAATCCTTACATTACCTCATTCCCCATTGGTTACAAATTAAAAAGTGGAACATACTTGAAAGGATGTAGATAAAAGAGGAATTAATACATGGATTTTCACCAAAAAAAGAAAAAAAAAAAAAGAAAATTCATCTGCTTATCATGTGTTTAAGATAAGAAAGTTCCATAGAAATATTTTCCTGAGAAACGACCTTTCATGTTATATAGTTATGTTTGAAGTGATAAATAGCTTTCTTTCATACACTTTTAAAGATATAGAAGTTTATTACATTTGTTACCCTTTTTTTTAGCTTAAAAAATTATTTTTTTGTAACCCCTAATTGAGGATCACCTTTCACATTGGAGAACATGAAAAAAATTAAAGAAAATGTGAGGGGTAGATATGCCATTCAAATTTCTAAACAAAAATTCTCGACTCTCTTGGTCAAATTCGAAACAAGTTGAGTTTATCAAAATCTATAGTTCATTCTAGGATAAGAAAAAGGAAAAGAAAAGAAAAAAAAGAACAGAAAAGAAAACAGATAGAAAAGGCATGAAATGAGAAGAAAAAAATACTGAAAAAATGAAAAAAGAAGAAGAAAAAAAATAAGGAAACATGGAAATATAGTGCTCTCAGAGAATAAAAAGGATGAAACCCCTGGTGGAATAAAATAATCCTTGATCTAATCTCCTTTAAAAAACTATATTTGGGCCTATTCATCATTTCTTTCTGAACCTTAAACCTTGGCCTACATTACGTACCTTGAAAAGTCTATTTTGATCAAGTGTAATTATGTGAACTGATATGTCAATTCCTTAGTAAAATTTTCTTTTGGAAAGATTGTGAGCTCTTTTTAAAAGCATGATGAAGCAATCAAAGAAAAAGAAGTAAAAAGAATGAAAAGAATAAAGTTTTTGGGTGAAAACCTAAAAATATGCTATCTAAAGCAAAATAAGAAAATTTTTGGTATCGTTCATAAGACTATTGAGATCCTAACAAGAAAAAATCATTTTGAAAAAGTCCAAGGATAGGATATGCAGAGATCCCTAAATACTAAAATTTGTCAATTCCTATTTAACAACCTTGAAAATTAAATTCATCTCCTTTCCAAAGTATCCTTTTGATCCTGAACTGTCATGACTAGTCTTGGTACCTGTTGAAGTGCTAACAATCAAGGGACTGGAAGAAACATTAAATTTGTTTGAATTTCAAAGAAATTCATGTTTCATATGACCCGATCCATTCGTGCCTAGGAAAATAAGGCATATATCTTATCCATTATGAAATTTTAGGGCCAACCATGCTTTTTCTTAATTTTTTTCAACCTACTTTAAGAAAAACAAATTATCATTTAGGATATTTTTGAACAAAAGATAATTAGTCTTGGACATCACATGCTTTTAACCCAAAGGTTTTAAATAGAATACACTTGTCAATGAAATAATTATTTGAAAAGAACTTAAAAAAGGTGTCCTAAAAAGAAATAAGTGTTTTTCCGATTAAAGGGCATCGAATCAAGATAATACTTGACCTATAAGAAAAAGGCAAAAAGAGTTTAAAGTCTAAAACATAGGGGTGAAATGTTTGTACAAGATTAAAACTTAAATGATCTTTTTTACAGTATGAAAAGCTAAGAATGACTTCAATTTTGAAATCGATAAGAATGATTGCGCTAGACCTAAAAGATAGAAAAATAGAGTTTCGATCTTCATATCATCCAGAGCATATGCTTCATCTCCTATCATCTGTATTTGCATCATTTCATGTGCACCTACACCATTGATGATATTGGCATTTACATCCTTTCATGTATATTTACCTTTTTAATGATATTCACATTTGCACTGCTTCACGTGTATTTGTACTAGTAAATAAAGTCGATATTGCATCATTCTGTATGCATTTGTCTCATTATTAAAACTTTCATTCGCTTTATTTCATAAGCATTTGCACCATTATGAACACTAGCGATCTGCACATTTTCATCATTTAACTTCTTTAAATAGTATTATCATATTTGGGATCATAACATACCTAAGTAACTACAATTGCATAAACCATGGATCATTCAGACATATTTCCAAATCTTTCAGTGGAGGAATCTAAAGCATTTAAGATTTTTTTTGAGTCTTGAGTGATACATCTAAAACTTCTAATGGTGATAACTAAAATAAAAGCTAATGTTCGATGGTGAAATCCAAAGCATTCAAAATAGTTTATTTAGAAAACAAGTCTTCGATGGTGAAATTCAAAGCATTTAGAAAGAAATTAAATAAAATGTCAAAGTATTTAGTGGTATATCTAAAGCTTTTGGTAGTGGTAACCAAAATAAAAAGTCAAAGTTTTTGGTGGTGTATCTAAAGCTTCTATTAGTGGCAACCAAAATAATTTTCAAAGTCATTGATGATGTAACCAAATCTATTATAAGTGATTATCAAACTAGTGTCCTTCTCATAGGTCAAAAAATAAGTAAATATTTTTGGAAGCGATAAGCATTTAGGTATGCCCATTTCCTTAAAATAAAAAATTATGACTAGTATCCATTCAAACAGGTCAAAAATCGAACATTGTTTCCATCGAAATTGAGTCTCCATTTTTGACCGATGCTTTTGTCCCTGTCATCTTCTTGACTAATATGTTTCACCCTCGTCATCCTCTTTTTGACTATTATGGCTTCACTTTAGTTAATCTTCCTGATTGAAGGGTCATTTCTTCGAACTAATAGGTTTTGCGTTAATCATCGTTTTTCACTATTATGGTTTTGCATTGTTCAAACTTTCTGACTGAATGTTTTACTGCAATGATCTTTTTGACTAATAGGCTTTGCCCTAATTGTCCTCTTTAATTATTATGGTTTCACCTTGGTCAAACTTTTCAACTAAATGTTTAACCCTTATCATTTTTTTTACTAATAGATTTTGCTCTAATTGTCTTCTTTGACTATTATAGCTTTACCTTGGTCAAACTTTTTGACTGAAGGTTTCACTCTGGTTATCTTTTTTACTAATAGGTTTTGCCCTGGTCATTGTCTTTAATTATTATGGTTTTACTCTGGTTAAATTTTTTGATTGAAGTTTTACCCTAATCATCTTCTTGACTTATGAGTTTCATACTAGATGTCCTCTCTTTGACTATTATGGTTTCACCCTGGTCAATCTTCTTGACTAAAAGTTTTAGCCTTAGTCACTTTTTTGACTAATTGGTTTCGCCTTGGTCATACTCTTTGATTATTATTGTTTCTTCTTGTTAATTTTTCTGATTGAAGATTCCACTGTGGTTACTTTCCAATAAATAGGTTTTGCCTCAGTCATCTTCTTGAACTATTACAATTTCACCCTGGTTAATTTCTTGACTGCAGGTTCCATCTTGGTCACCTTTTTTGACTAGTATGTTTCACCCTAATATTCTTTCTTGACTATTACGGTTTCACCCTAGTTAATCTTTTTAACTTAGGTTTCCCTTTGGTCACCTTTTTCGGCTTAAGTTTTCGCCATTAGCCATCTTTTAAATTTTGAATTTTTACAAAATCTTTAGCTACACATTTGTTTAAATTTATTTTTCCAAAGTCTAAAATCCTAATCGAAAAGTTGACTATAGTTTTTGTCCTATTTTTGATTCTTAACTACAACCAAAGAGGGGCAATTGTAGACATTTAATTTTATCCTAGCCTTTTAATGACAATACGAAATTGAGTGATCATCCTAATGGGGGTTAACCTCTTCCATGAGGACTAATCCTTTTTGAAACCTATTTGGTTATGACTAGATGGCTACTCATGCATGAGGTCAAAAAATTACAGTTTCAAGGGTCATCAAAAACAAATCCCAAATAAAAAAATATATGTATTATGGAAAGAAATTAGCTTTTAAATACCTTTTTGTGGAATTTTGAAATTTGTTTTGGATATGATATCATAGTCAAATTTTCTATTTTTAGATTTTTTTTCAAATTTTTTTGGTGAAATATTGTAAGTTAACATCATGTATTTTTACTGATACCTTTGTAGAATTTATTCTGATACTCACCCAAAAAAATCTAAAATGTTCAAGAAAAAATTCGTAGTAGCATTTTATACAACTAGGTATCAAATTTATTATTTAATTTTAAATTTTTCATTATACCCCGAATGTCTTACTCATGAAAATTTTTAGGTAAAGTTTGTTCTAGATTTTTCCTAAAAGCAATGAATTAGGAGATTAACCTTCTAAGTACATCCAGCCATTTTTTGAATGTACATCTTGATATGTGCCTAAAGGGATGTAGTGTCCTTGTACTTTTTAAATTCAGGCATTTTAAATTTTGGCAAAAGGACCAAATCTGGTACCAAGCTAAGATCTTCAACATCAACATTGTTATACAATTCAGCCCCTTCTATAGCCTTTAGTTTTTTTCAAGGAGTTGTAAATTTCTTTTGCAACTCTTTGTTTCAACTTGCTCATTGCCTTTTTATTTATGCCTTTCTTTCTCATCAATACTAAGACCTGCTGACTTTTTTTATGCCACTGTGATTCTTGCATCTATTATTTATGCAAAAGTGTCAAAATATGTGCAAAGTTGGATTTTTGAAGGTTTTCTAGTGGTGGTTTCGGGTAGCTACGGGAATGGAGTATGGAGGTCAATGAAATAGTGTTTTTAGAGCTGAGAATGGTTGGAGAGTTTTTAGGAATGGCTCCTGGATTTTTTGGTTTGGAGGTTTTTTTGATAGCTGGGGGAGTTCTTTTTTCTCTTTTTTTCTGAGGTAGCTTCCTTTGAGATAACTTGTTCTCTTGGTTCAGCCCCTCATTTTTAGAAGACAATGCAAAGGGCCTCATTAATTTTTCTTCTGCAGCAAGGCATATCTTCAGCTGCCATGTTCAGTTGACTTCCTTCTAATTGGTTCTACCATGCTGATTAAGGGGGCAAAAAGGTTGTGAAAGCTTGCAAGCTGGAGATATGCCTGCCACCCTCTTACACCCATATATTTTTATTAAAGTGACCTTTATCATTAATTGTTTGGATCCAAAAATTTGTTAGAATCCATTAATGAATCCATAGTCAAGGTTTACAATGTTATATGATAGTTTTTTGGTGCAAAAATATGTTTAAATCGGATTTTGAATGGGTAATGCGAAAGCTAAAAAGTGGCTCGAAGTAGCCAAAATGGCCTGCATGTATCGATACATATCACTCTATATCGATACTTAAGGCAAATTTTATGCTTGAGTATCAATACAGGGATACTTGTATTGATACTAAGAGCATAAATTATTTTCAGTCTCAATGCTTTGAGACCTCTATTGATACTCCATGGACTTGTATCAATACATTTCGCAAAAAATTGTAATTTTAGCTAATGCCAAGACTTGTATCGATACAATCATGCTAGGTATCGATACCACACCTTAGGTATCGAAACCACACCTTAGGTATCGAAACCACACCTTAGGTATCGATACCACACCCTTAGGTATCGATACTACCATGGAAATTCAAAAGTTTGGTAACATGAAACCCTGTGACAGTGTTTAAGCACCCATATGACCCGTATATACCTTAGGTTCCTCGAGTTATCGTATCTTGTCACAAAAAGAGGAAACTTCCCCTGTTTTTGAATTTTTCTTTAAAGCAGTCCATAGGCATTTTAGGCCTTCCCCAAAAAAATGTTGCGCCCAGCTTTATTTTTATTTTTTTTATTTTGTCACCTTTTACCTAACTCCTAAGATACCAAAAACTGGTCCGGATAAAATAACGTCTCTACACAAAATAACCCTAAAAATCCAAGAAATGTATTTCAACAAGATAAAATGCAAAAAATACATTCCTAAAGATATATGATGGTTTCAATCAAGCATGGAATGGCTAAAAATTATTTTTTATTTTTTACAAATTAATCCTTAAACTTTCTATATTTATCAAATAACCTAAAAATTATCATATACACATACATTTAAATTCGACCAACATCAAATAATCCACTAAACAAAATTTTCAAACTTAATAATTATACATCCTAGCTTTGTCAAGCACAAATCAACATCCACATGTAAGAAATCGTAAAAAAGTAAACATATAAACATGTTGCTCCAACATATTAACAAGAAAATACCAAGGAAAATGGTATACATATGATCATATAATTAAAAATCATAAGACAAAAATCAACATCATGTCAACAACAATAAATTTCATGAAAAAAAAAGCTATTAAAAAAAATCAAACATAACAAACAAATTAAAGAACACAATTCATAGCCACCAAGCTTAGCTTTTCAACATGGATTAAAATCCATGAGCTTAAGCATGATTTTAGCTCATTAAAAGGAAGAAAAATGGATGAAATGAACAAAAATAAAGCTTTTTGAAAAAAATCTATGTTAGAAAGCTTTAGAACTCGGAGAAAGTTTGGTGTTTATAGTGTTTTTGCTTCCAAAAGCCAATAGCCCTTCCAAAATATATCCTCCCCCTATTTATAACAAGGAAGGTTCAGCCAAGGAGATGAAAATGTCCCCTTAGCCAAAAATTATAATTAATTTTTATTAATTATTTTATTTATATTTTTATGGATATTTCTAATTTAAAGATAAGATGGCATTGAATTAAAGTATACTATTGCTTATCACTCATCTTTTTTAATGATGATCAAGATAAGATCATTTAACGGCATGCCTAAAACTAAACTAAATTGGTTAGAAACATAGTTGGAATCCAATTAGACTAGTTTCCATGAAACTAGTTTTTTAAAAAAAATCCAAAACTAAGATTAAATAAGAAAAAAATTAAAATTAAAATTCATAATAATAAACAAAATTTTGGAAGTGAAATAATAAAAAAATAATTGGAAATCCGAAACTTATAAATTACACGAGAAAAAATCATTACATTGTTATTTGAAAAAAAACTCAAAACTTATGAAATAAAATTAAATTTCAAAAACTAAATTAATATGTATTTAGTTTTAAAAATTTGAAACCTAAAAAAATCTTACGGAGTAGAAAATTTTGTATTTTAGAAAAAAATTATAAAATTTCAATTTTAAAAAGAATGAGCTAAATTTAATACCTTACTCAAAATATTAATTTATAAAAAGAATAAAGATAAAAACTTGAAATTTGGAACAAATTTTGCTAAAAAAATTTAATGAGTGGGAATCACAGTTCAGTGAAAAATTCAAAATTAATTGGTAAATTTGGCAACATGATATCTCATGATATAAAATGCTAATATGTAATTTTCTAAATATTTTTTATTTTTTAGATTGCATATCAACATAAATCTACATGGGTATTATTAAAAAGATACAATTGTCAACTTTTTAAATTTTACAAAAAATCTCGAAAAGTTTCTAAAAAAGGGAAATATAACTATGATATCATCTGCAGACATGAATTTCCAAAATTTGGCAAGAGAATACTTAAAAACTAATTTTCCTCTTGAATATTTGTCCTTTCTATCTGAGATTGGCCTTTAAAACCTTATTTTTTCTATTATATGCGTATACAATCATTTAAATATGATTAAATCAGTCCTAAAAATGCCCAATTTGTCTGAAGAAGGATGACTTCTAGTAAGATGACCACTATACCCTCATTCTCGGGTATCTAAGACTATAAAAAAAGGGGCTTGGATGAAATTAGGTGTCTGCAAAGGTAAAAGTGGAAGAAAAAATGTTTTTGGTGATGGTTTTGGGGAGCTATGGGAATAGAAAGAGTTTTTGGCTTCTTGGTGGTTGAAGAATGTTTGGGAAAATGTTTTTAATTATGTTAGAGGTGTTTATCTACTCAGCCTTTTTGCTTTTTTATATGCACATGGTCAACCAAGGTTTAAAAGCAAAAAATAAAGGCATTTTTTTGAATTTTCATGTATCATGGGGACAACTTTAAGTACTATGCCTAGCTGGCTGGATTTCAATTGGTTTTGGCAGCCAAGGTGGCAGAGCAGATTGCTATATACAACTTGCAAATAGGGAAGTCCAATCTTACCCCTAAACAATCTTGTATTCCATGCAAATGTCCTAGTTTCATGTCATTTTGAGCCTAAAAAATTTGTTAAAACCCAATCATAAATCTAATGCTGAGGCCTGGTATGAATTTTGATGATTTTTGGTGCCATAAACATGTCCAAATCGAATTTTTAGGTAAATGGTGCAAAGGGTTGAAAATGGTGTAAACTAGGCAAAAATACCTTGGCATATCGATACAAGGAACCTTATATCGATACACAAGGCAAATTTTGCCTCCTAGTATCGATATAGCATAGCCTATATTGATACATAGAAAAAAAATTCTTTTCAGTCTCAAGATTGGAAGTGCTTGTATTAATACTTCCACTTTTGCATTGATACATTTAGCCAAAAATAATGATTTTAGCTATTGCCAAGCCTAGTATCAATACAAAGACCTTAGGTATTGATACTTTATCTTGAATATAGATACAAAACCCTATTGTATTAATACAATATTTGTAAATTTCAATTTGTGGTGACATGAAAGCCTTGTATTGATACTTTCATGCAAAAATATGACTTTCACGTACCTTTAGCCATGGCTAGGAATGATGTGAAATCAATTTGTGATTGCTTAAATAACCTTGATGACACCTTAAACAGTGGTAGATGTACTTATGTCACCTTTTTTCTCTATCTTTAGGCATATTGCCTAAAAGTCTCAATGGGCTTTTTCTCTATGTTTCTCAAATATAACTTATCAAGTGCTAATCAAAAACATGTGTGCACTAGTCTAAAATGGCCTTAGTAAGATCAACCCACGTGTGGATCTTTGCTCTTTCTAGCTCATTATACCATTAAGCAGTTGCCCAGTTAGATTGTCTTGGAAGCAATGAATCAAAAGTTTTTTGTTCTCTTCATACCTAGCCATTTTTTGACAATACATTTAGATGTCAGACTTCTTGAACTCAGGTACATTGAACTTAGGTGGAATGATGAGGTTGGAAACTAGGCCCAAAGATTTGGCATCCATAATTTTGAATTTGTCATTCTCTTTAACTACACTAATAACAGTTATTAGTTGCTAAAGTCTTCTTTAGTTTCCAAAGGTTAGGCACCGTTAGGTTTCTTTTATTCCATTGGGTTATTCAGATCAAGAATAAATAGGTAAGCTAGTGAAGGTTTAGTACTTTCCATAAGAAATGTAGGATGCATAGGTGCTTCAGTCAGATTCATGTGAGTAATCAAGTGAGTTGGCAGAATTAGTGCTATGTGAGATTGTTGCTTTTGGATTACTCCCTCTTAGATTGGTGTTACTTTAATGCCACTAGTAAGGTGATCTTTAGAATCTATTAACCCTTTTCTAGTATCAATTGCACTAGCTTACCTCTTTTCTTTCATGGATGTCGATACCATATTCATCAACCCGACTATTTAGAATTATAGTTTTTTATTTTTACGAAACATGTACTTTTAATCTTCTTTATGCATGAGCTCCAATCTTTTAATTCTAGCCAAGTGCTTATCCAATCAGATTAATAATGTTAATTGACCCTGATACTTCTTAAGAAATAATGAAAAATCTTTTAGAAAAGCTTTTACACTCATGTAGGCTACTATTCTACCCCTAGGTTCATGTGTCTTGCATAGATGTATGTATACATGTATGTAAGTGAGTGTAATAAAGATGTTAATGTAAGGTTAAAAAGATGTTATAAGCATGAAAATGTAATCATGGAAATTTATCTTTAAAATTGCAAATAGTATCGAAAGTGATACATGGAATGTATGAAATACACCACGTGGCATTTTTAATGCACCAGCCATGGTAATATGGCACTTGAGGAAAGGGAATCCGTACGAATGGATGAATTATGCCTCGAACCCTATCAAGGAAATATGACATAGATAGGGTGAAGATCTTTTGGACATTATGGTGTTCATTCACCATGGCCCTATACCACTTGTCTCTACATGTTTGATTCAAGAAATGATGCATGTGACATGAACATGAGAAACAATAAGGTAGTACAAGCTTAGAGATATTGGTAAGAATATGAAAAGCAATAAAAATAAATCACACAAATTACCCTGATAATAGGCATTATGATTCCTCAAGGGTAGCTATAGAGGATTGAAAAAAAATCATTCTTCTTTCATGGTACAAATCGACATAGAAAACATAACAACCTATCCGAGTCAAAATCCTAAGATGAGGTGGCATCTTTGGGTTAAAACTAGCAACCCTTGAAACAATTTTGTTCATCATTACCTAGGGGTGGTTGGTAATAAGCCATCAATCAGATAACATGACAGCTTAACTAGATTAACTTTCATTCCTTTAAAGATGATCTAGGCTTTAAGCTAAATTTTAGATGCAGGCTTCGCTGCCATCATATATAGGAATGCAGTAATTGTTAGCCCTCGATCGAACAAAATAACAGCTCAATCAAATTAAGTTTATCCTTGATGAGGTGATATGAAACCTCTTAGGCAAAATTAACCAACTAGGTAATTACATATATCTTTTTGCAGTTACTGGCAGGCATGCATTTAGGTACCAATCATACATTATAATGGCTTAAATAGGTCAACTTTATTCATTTAAAAATGATGAGAGGACCTTAAAAAGGATCATAGGTTATAACACTCGCGTGTTTCACCTAAAAGAAAATAAGGCATTAGCTGTCCATCAAGAAGCATAATGGTATGCCTCGACGATCTACTGAGGGCCAAAATAAAAAGCATGGGTGACAATGTACGTTTATCATTGCTAACATAAAATAATGGAACAAAGAAGTAAAAGGTAAAAAGTGTTTACTCAAGTGTCTTATTCTCTGGGTTACTCTAGCACCTTGGTATGTCTTAACATTATGTAGCTTGTAAGGCTTATTACATGAGGTTTGAGTTAATGTCAAAACCGGTATTTGAAATGCTCCTTCGTCTGGTAAGTACAACTGAAGCACTTTGATCCTAGGCCTATCGTAGGCTTGACATAATAGGTTTCATTCGATGGATGTATTTTCTTTGTAAATGTGGAGGGTTATCGCAAGAGATATAGGTAATTTACACTTAAAAAATTCTTGCTATGCCTACGCGAAAGGTTTACTCACAAAGGTAGATATCTCACTTCTGCCTAATATTTTGGGATCTTAGTCCCACCATAGAGATATATGAGAATCTAATGCGAATGGAAGTGCAAAGTGAGTGTTAGAGAAGCAATCAAACCCTTTGTTTGCCCTTATTACATTTATCAAATCGGTATTTATTCAAGAACAAGTTAGTTATTAATGATACAAGATAAAAATCATGAAAAGTAAAATATTAGTTGTCAGCAATGTACCTTTTATGAAAAAAAATGCGCACGACCTAGAAGTATTTCTTGACGGGGAAATCTCCTTTCAACTAGGGTTTTTCCCCTTTTTTGACATGAAAAGAGTGAGAAAGTATAGATTCTTAGCTCTTGACCATGAAGGGGGACCATCGGACAAATTGCTCGTCCAACTAGTCTTGGGTGGCTACCATAAAGTAGCAGCAATTAAAGTCACCTTCAATCATTTGGGCTAGGCATGATAGGATGCCTACTAAAACTAATATTCTAAGTTACAAAACTTGAGACTTGATTCCCAAGGATTTAATCATTAGGATCGAGAGTTGGTTAAATGCAAGAAGGTACGAATCTCTTCGCGGTGCCCAAAATTGGTGTTTTTTTAGCCATGTTTTAACTTGGTTTTGATTTCCTTAGTTTTGACTAGTCATTATTTTAGGCATGAATTTTTGTCAAGCGATAAATATGGGCTTTAATGAAAAATTTAAACCTCATATGTGCTTCGAAGAAGTGAAAAACATAGAGATTTTGACTAAAAATGATCTCCGAATTTAATTTTTTAAAACTAGATATTCCTTTTCAAACATTAGAGACATACCAACATGCAACATCGCCTTTGTGATTTTTTGAATATAGTTTTTGAAAACATGAATGCCAGATGATTGACATAGGGAAAATGCATTAGTAAAATGATAAAAATAAGACAATACCATATAAAATAAATCATACAAAAGAACAAAAAAGAAAAGGAAGGGATGATTAGAATGTATCTCCTAATTGTCATTAAGTATATTAAATTAACAAATTGATAATTTTGAAGATGAGTTTAGATCCATTGATTAATTGAAGCATGAAAATCAAGTTTGAATTTTACAAAAGAGTGACACGAGAGACAGAAAATTTGATTTTCTTATAACAATTTTTGAAAAGTAAGGTTAGAGTATCCCATCAGAAGATGGGGTTAGAGTATTCCCTTAGAAGATGGGGTTAAAGTATCCCCATAGATGAATACTTTGATAATTTTAGAGAGATAAGCTTGAAGGATTTATCTTGACAAAGGTTTGGTGATTTCTTAACAAAATGACATTTTTAACAAATTCTTGACAAAATAAGTGATTCTTGATTAAAAAAGAATTTGTTAAAAATAAAGTTGACTTGATGAAGATTGCTTATGCCTTAATCCAGACCCATAGGATGACACATATTTTGACTCAAAGGGACTAATTGGTGCCACTCAAAGACATTTGAATGTCTTAAAGTGGGAATTTGAAAAAAAAATCCATTAATTATGACTAATGCTTAAAAATATGAGACAATATTACATTGTCCCATTTTTTGAATTTATTTCAGGCAAATTTGGAATTGAGGTACCATTTGAAAGGTGACCCGATAAGGTTTAATATGAAAATATTCAAAAAAATCTTGAAAAATCACCTTCCAAGTTGAAATAATTTTTAAAGTTTAGTTTAGTGTGACACTAATAGCAGATGCAGGGGAAAGAGTGTGTTAAACTTTGAAAATCATTCTTGTTTCATACGAAAGCGTTAAATCACAAGCAGTACCTTTCCAAAAAAATCACAAAAATTTTAAGAAAAATATTTAAAAATTCATAAAAATCACTAGATAAGCCAAAATGGCCCAAACAGAATGCAAATCGCTAATTCTAGAGATCCTAGACAACATAAGTTTAGAAAACCGTAACTCTCTCATTCAGAATTATTTGAAGGCAAAGAGATAATATTAAAAATGTAACTCAATGCCTTTTTAGGGAAAATATCAAAAAATTCATAAAAAGTTAGGGTTCAAAAATGATTTTTCAAATCACACCTATACTGCTGCCAGTATCAAAACAGGGGATTTTTTGATATTTTTAGGTTACCTATGACTAAACATAGGCCATGGACGTTCGAACATCCATGGCAGAAAAAAATGAGTGACATGGGCTTCATGAGCTCATTTACATAGTCCCAGAGTATTTTGGGATTATGAAACAACCTATTGGCCATGTCATAAACACGAAAACTTTAGGTAAAAGATCAAGGCACCAATAATTTTGAATAATAAAAAAGCATTTAGTTTTGAAAACAAAATATTTGGCTTTAAAAATCCTTGAAGCCAAACATAAAAACTTGAATTTTCCTCAAAATTGGAAAACCAATGAATAAAAACCTTAAGTCTATGTTAATCCTCATTTATTAAGTTAAAATGGCATTAATTTAGGGGTTTTAGGAAAATAAATTTTTGCTAAACACCAAACAAGCATTGTCACAAGCATAAGATGAACTAAATATGATATCTATGACAAAAAAATAGAAAACATGTTTAAGCAAGCAAAGATAGTATTTTGACAAAGAAATAAGGATAAAAGTGCAAGAAAGATATGTATGATGCTTAAACATACTAGAATATGCTTGTGAAGAGATAAAACATGGTATGAACATAAAAGAAGATGTTCTCCTGCTATGAACTAAAGCTAAAAATTTCATAACAAAATAAAGATATGATTTTTAGCAAAAGAGGTTGTATGGACGTGTTACAATATTTGTAGGTGTATAGAACATGATATGAGCATAAAGGGAGGTGTTTTCATGACATGGATAAGGGTTGGAGATTTCATAACAACACGAAAACATATTTTATTCATGAATTTATGATGAAATCATAAAGAGAATACATGGCACCTATAAAGGGTCATGGTTGCATAAAAAGAGGTCAATAGCATGATAGAGAATATGCAAAAAGCAACAAACATGAAAAGATAAGTGTAAAAGATACACCAACAAAGTTTCAGCTATTTTTTCCCTAGAAAATGAGCCTTTTCTAGTGAAAATGTTGCCTTCCTAACCCTTTTTTACATGCTATGAGGTAGAAAGAAGAAAAGTAAGTAAAAATCTCTTCAAAGCGTACCTTGGAGGTGTTTTTTGAGGTGGCTTGAAGAAGCTACGAAAATAAAATTGCTTTTTGTTTTGTTGGTGGCTGAGAGTGTTAGAATAAATGTGAAGTGTCTATTCAGTTGAGAATGTTGGCCTTAGATGACCAAGTGAATAGTGAAGACTATATGTAGAAAAATAATGGAATTTTGGGATTTGGGTGCATGTACCTTTAATGTGGACAAGGTACGATGCTTAGCTACCCATTAAATCCATTGGCTAGCTTAAGAAAACCAATGTATCAAGTCCACTTTTAGCAACTAAACAATAAGAAAGTCCAAGATTGTCTTCTAACAAATTGAATTAAGATATGTATATGTCTTTTGTTATGGCTATTTGGGCTTTAAGAATTTAATTAAACCCAATCATAAGTCTAACACTAAGGCATGCCAAGAATTTTAGATGATTTTTGGTGCTGAAAACATGATCCAATTCATGTTTTAATGAAATAAGGGCCAAGGGGTGCAAAATGTCACAAACTAAGCAAAATACACAAGATGTATGGATATATTGCCTATTATGTCAATATATCTAGGTAAAAAACCTAGAATGTGTTGATATAATCACTTATATTTGAATATATTTTGACCAAAAATTGAATTTTAGCCAGACATAACACTGTATTATGATTTTTGGATAAAAGACCTAAATTATGATTCTAAGCTTGACCTATCCTTAGGTTTGACGTAAAAATGAAAGAATGCCAATATGCCAAATCACAGCTAGCAACATTAGGCCTTAAAAGGATTTCTTGAAAGGTTTTAGATAAAGACCTAGATTTTAATCCTAAGCTCAGCCTATTCCTAGGTTTGGCATAAAAATGATAGAATGCCAATATAGCGAATCATGGCAACAACTTTGGGCTTTGAAAGTATTTCTTGACAAGATTTGGATAGAAAACCTAGACTATGATCCTAGACTTGACTTATCCCTAAGTTCGACTTAAAAGTGACAAAATGCCAACGCACCAAATCATAATCAATAACGTTGGGCTTTAAAAGGATTTCTTGACAAAGGGTCTATTAACAAAGGTGCTATAATTTGGATCATAGTTTCTAGCAACATTAGACTTTAATTGGAGTTCTTGACGGAGGGTCTTGACTGACGTTCCCAATTAAGGTTCTTAACTAAGGTTCTTGACAAAGATACCAATAAGCCATATCACATCATTCTAGCAACATTGAATTTTAAAAATAAAATTTCTTGACAAAGGGTCTTAATTGAGGTTCTTGACTAAGGTTCATAACTAAGGTGCCAATGAGTCAGATCATAGCACTCTAGCATAATTGGACTTTGAAAGGAATTCTTGAAAGGGTCTTGACTGAGATTCTTGACAAAAGTTTTTCACACAGGTTCTTAACATAGATTCTGGGCATGAATACTTAACAAAGGTTCTTGATAAAGATTTTAGACATGGATTCTTAATGAAGGCTCTTAACAAAGGTTTTAGACACAAGTTCTTGACATAGGTTCTAGACATGAGTTTTTAACAAAGGTCTTTGACATAGGTTCTAGACATGAGTTCTTGACAAATGTTTTAATTTGTTAATCTAACCTATCGATATCAATGGGTTTTAACTTTTGATGACATTATAGTAAGGGCTAATTAGTCGAGATTGACCTACAAGCGTCATTAGGCTTATATTTTCTTTATAGAATAGTTTGAAGAGATAGGGTTTTTACCTAAGTGTGTAATTCGATAATTTTTGATATCAAAGGTTCTTACTATAAAGTTCTCTGAAGTTTGATGGATTCTGCTTAGATGTAATGCTGATAGAATAATGTTATGTAATAATAACCTAAATACATGATGTGATGATGAAAGTGTAGCTTTTTTTATAACATGATTATATGATTGTGGCATGAAGTCAAATATAAGAATAGTCTTTAAAAGTTATTTTCTTGATAAAGGGGTTCTAATAACCACTTTTTTATGCCTCAATTTGAGGTGTTGACTTTAGATTTGTTAGGCTTTGAGATTATAACTCCTTTTTGGATGATTGGCATTAGATGATTACATTCTTGACTTGGTATAACTAACAACATGTTTGATAGCTTATGGATTTTGTGTTTTTTGATTCTAGGATATTTGATGATCTTTTTTGACAATTTAAGGATTTATGTTTCTTGACGCTAAAATTTTTTATGGTTTCTTTTAATAGGGTTGAGTGGTTTCATTGACTAGTTGAAGGCTAGGTAATTGTTTTTGTGTCTTGACTGGTTTGGTTAATGTTTGAGTTTCAATAGGATCTTTGACTTAGATGTACAAATTTGGTTTAGGGTTAGTTTTTTCCAAATATTTCATAATTGATATCTTTCGGAGGCTAGGAACAGTTTGACACATGATCATGACTGGTACACTTCTTGATTCAAGATATGTGGTGGGTTTTTTTATAGGGTTGGTTTGTCTTGTTGATAATTTATGCACCGACTATTTAAGCGTCTTGACTGGTTTGGTTAGCGTTTGAGTCTGGATGAGATTTTTAACTAGGGTGTAGGCTCGATTAGCTTTGATGGCTTTTTTAGGGCTGATGACTTTAGGAAACCAAGAGTGGTTTGACACATAATCATGACAAGCATGATTAAGGGATTTATTGTCTTGACAATTAAGGGATGAATAGAACTCCCAATGCTTTTCTCATCTTTTTGATGTAATATTAAAAGATGCTTATGTAAATCTTATTTAATTATCAAGTATTATCAACTAAATGACAAGCATGATGCAATGTAGTTGTGATATGAGAGGGTTAAAAAGAAATAGAATTTTCATTCATGACAAGAAAAGTGATTATGTTATGTTTACCATTGACAAAAGGTATAATGACAAAAATGTAATCTTTTGGGTGATTAGTGCCCTTGATAATCATGACATAAATATTTTATTAGAATGCACCTTAAGACCTTTCCTAAACAATCAACATGTCTGGTGCAAGCCAATCTTTTAAAGAACCTTAAAGTTAGCCCATGCCATTTTGTAATTACCGCAAACTCTGGTGAGTTTGGTGAGGTTCAATTTTGATTTGGCTAGGATTTTATTTGATTTGGCTGGGATTTTCACTTGGTTTAATTAAGACGGGGTTGAGCTTGATTAGATATGACAAGGGCTTGGCAAGGTTTGATTGAGGTTTTTATTATAGGTTTCAAGGTAGGATCTGATTTGGTTTAGATAAGGTTTGGTTGTCATATGTTGACATAAAGGACTAAGAGCTCAAGATCTTGACAAACTATGACCAAAAACTTTTGAGGTTGACCAAAAAGTTTAGGGTTTGGACTAGTTATCACCATAGGGTCAAAATTGATATGAAATGGTCACCGGCCTAGACTTTTGCAAATTGATTAGGAAAAGAAGATGAATGTTCCCAAACTAAGATTCCATAAGATGTTATCATTAACTTTCTTGGCTTGTAGATGAAATAGTTTGATAAGTGCTAATCTTAGCTAGTGATCCCTAGCTCTCATAAGGTTGTTTGGAGAAGCCTTTTAGGTAGGTGCTAATCCTAATTGAGGGGTATTGTTTTGGCAAGTATTCTAATAGAGGTTTAAGAGACTAAACCTCTTGTCTTGACTCAAGAGGGTTCTAGACATTTCGAGATTTTGAGGGTCTTGATAGCCCTTCAATTAGATAAGATGATTTTCTCTTTTGTTGCTATTTAAGAAACGTTGACAATGATTGCAAGATTTTTTACTTTACTCTAGACTGCCTTTTTTTGGGTTTTCACCCCAGAGCTTTATTCTTTTCTTTCTTAACTTTTATTTTTTTTTGACTTATTGCTTCATCATGCCCTTCAATGAAGCTTAAGAGTTTCTAGAAGAACATTCTTTTAGAGAATCGGGTCATCAGTTTAAGTAGCCACACTAGATTAAAATAGATTTTTTGAGGTTCATAGCGTAGGCTAAGGTTTAAGGTTTTAAAAGAAAGGATATATAGGCCTAAATTTGTTGTTTGAGGGTGATTTGATTAAAGATCATTACTAAGGGTTTCCACCCCTAGGTTTTCTTGCTTTTTTTTCTCTAATTCCTTCCTTTTTGATTTGATCTTGACTTTGATTTTTGATTGATCAGATTTGGTTTTTTGACTTTTTTTTTTTACTTTAGCTTTGACTCTGACTTTTTTGGAGGGGATTTGAACTTTAATAACTGATGTTGGGCATTTTGACAATTTTAGAAGTGGATATCCACCCATTTTCCTTGAATGGCTTTCTTTGCCCCTACTGTAGAGGGTGATCCTTGATCAAGGTTTTTGAAAGAATAAATTTGTTCCGCTTAAAAGGGTATGATTTTACAATTTATCGAAGGATGAAAGAAAAGAAGGCTACATTTCATTTCGAACACAACTACGTGAATTGATGAATCATTCTTCGGGACAAGGTTCTCTTAGAAAAGATTTTGAATATTATATTTGCTGCAGCCATAAATGATCTTAAGTTTCGATTGACCAAACAGAAAGGTTCAAGTGGTCATGACAGCTCTGATGTTATAGGCCATCCTTTAGAATCTTTATCAAAATCAATTTCAACAGTACAAATTGATCGTTCAAAATTGATCTTTGAAATCTTATTGAAAGTATCCATGTCACTTTCATTGGAGAACATAAAAGGGTGAGTAATAGACAAAGATATTAGGATAAAAGGTTTAGGCAAAGATGAAGAATAAAAATAGCACACAAGATAAAATGTTTTATGCAAAAGTCATTTTTATTGATAATAGATGCCCATTACATTAGATTCCCAGAATCTATTGGGTAAAAGCAAGTAGGTTTTAGTTCTTGACATTACATGAAAATAGGCTACAAGAGCATAAGGGGTTTTAACACTACCCATTTTTAAGAGTAGATTCTAGTGATTAGAGATAGATCCCATCACTTGGCTTAGATGGCCCTAGTTGATCAATTGCATTAACATGGAGGTTATCAACACTAATCATGTTCACTGTTGATCAATATGGGTGGGTAAAAAATCAGCAGCAACATTTGACCCCCTGACTCATCTCAAATTCTAAGAGCTTTGAATCGATAAGGCTTTGTACCCTTTGCTTGAATGAGAAGTAGTTTTTAGCATCATGCCCTATCATCCTGCATTAGTAGTCATAGTGGACGTTAGGATCATGGCATTAAAGGTATAGGGGCTTTTTCTTAGGAACATAAATGGGTGCAGCCAAGTACCCCTAAAGCACATCTAGTAAAGCTTATTATAGGTCATGGGGATAAGATCAAACTGTTGTTTCCTAGGATTTGCTCCTTAGTTGTTTGGATGATTATTGCCAAAGGGGATTACCATTTTGGTCTGTTGGAGATAAATTATTTCATGGAGGATTTGAAAGAACAGTAAAGGTTAGATTATAGGTTGTAGCATAATCCGGCTAAGGAGGGTGAGGAATCATGATTGGATTAGGGTAGGGTATGCTTGGGAAATATGGGCAGGCACCTGATGCTGTCTCAGCTAAGTTGTGTTGGCATAGTTTATGTCTTTGCCTCTTTTTCCTTCTTTTCATGGATGGTTGGCTTCTTACTCGATCCAAATGATTCACTTTTTGATATTAGACCACTTTTGATAATAGCATCAATCATTGCATTGAATAACACAAGATTGATGAAATTCTTGGTAGCGTTCCCTACCAACTTGTCATAGTATAGGGTGAGTAGGGTGTTAATGAACATCATGGTCATCTCTTTCTTAGTTAAAGGCATGAACCAAGGCCATTTCCTCTTTTCATCATTAGACATATTGCCTAAAGGCTTTTTTTCAAAATTCATGAAAGAGAACCTATCAAAAGCCCAATCCAGCATGTGTTGATATTGACTCAAAAAAGCTCTAGCCAAGTTAACCCATGATTGAATTTTGACATTGTCAAGCTCGATATACCACTGGACAGCTACCTTGGTCAAGTTGTCTTAAAAGTAATGCATGAGGAGCTTTTTATTTTTCTTGTACCCGACTATATTTTTGAGATATATTCGGATGTGCATAACAGGGTTAATAGTTCCATTAAACTTCTTAAACTTTGATTCTTTGAACTTTGACTAAATAACAAGCCAGAGACATGGATATGGTGTCAATGGCTTCGAGCTTATCACTCCCCTTAACAGCTTAGAGGCACTTCTCTAATCGCTGATACTTGTTTATTTCTTTAATAGACATGCGGACGTTTGACCATCAATTTTTTTCCTCATAATAGTCAAGGGTTATGGGGTTAGCTAGAGTGACTCCCGTATTTAACCCTTGGAATCTAGGGATGAATTGATTAGTCACCATGGGGTTCTGATATATCACCAATGGTATCGATGGGATTGGTGCCTTGTTAAGCTATTTCTCTTGATGATTTCTCCCTGGGTAGCTTTAGTACTATCAATGGAGTGATTTTTTAGATTAGCTGCCTTTTTCTCCGATATCTACACTGCTAGCCTGCCCCTTTTCTTTTGTAGAAGCTGTTATTAATTCTATGAGCTTCATGATCTGAACTTGCATTTCATCTTATCAAAAAAGCATTTGGTCTTGAAATTCTCCATACATTAACTCAAGTCACTTGATGTGTCTTGTGATCATTTTCTATAATTCATTTACGATGATGGATATTGTAATAGTGTGTAATTTTTGGTTTCATGTTCCTTGCCTGATTTTAGAACCTTTGTACTTTTATGACTATCTTGTATTAGACTCTTATAACATGTGTCTATTGATGATTACTTATTATGAAATGACATTAAGTATGGAATCATGATAGTGAATGGTTATTGATATGAATAAAGTAGCAAAAAGAATTGAGTTAGTTATGCAAATGTGAGAGACAATTGGCTTACGAGATAACTTCACTAATAATGTCTTTCATTAAGAAAGAAATATAGTTTGATCACATATGATTGCATCCGAAAGTGTTTAATATGATTGCATAGTTTAATTACATGCTCCAAGAAATTCAACAACTGCTGCTTATGGTCCTTAATGGGTATGATGTCTTGCCTTAAATACTAGGCTACTTTAATTATGTCCATCACATGTCTTCAAGACTTATTTTGCCCCTTCCACGTGTCTTTAAGGCTTGACTGGGTTTAAGCATATCCCTATCTTCAAGTTACTAATCCTCAAGCCATGCTTTGACTTCCTCAAAAAATTAAAAAAAAATAGAACTGAGCTATTACTTCATGATAGACACCTCTTTGTTAAACATTGAACCTTTAGCTAGTCGTCCCATGATGATGATTATGATGCATACAACACCTAGGAAAAAACAAAAGAAAAAGAAATAAATTAGTCATACTATAAAATAATACAAAACACAAATAAGGAATACAAAATGTAAATGAATTATGAAAGGAATACAAACACCTTTAAGCTGATGCCTAAAGGTGTACATGACAAGTATCAGGACAAGTTAGGTACCCATGGATAGCATAATGGCATATCCGAGTTTAAATTACCATTATTGAGGTCATATGATGCCTCTAGGGATAAAACTAAATGACTAGGTGGCGATGTTCATTCATCATCAGCTAGGGTTAGATATGTTAAGCCACCATCAAGTAGCATAATAGCTTATTCGGGTTGATTATGACTTAATTGAAGGCAATATAAAGCCTCATAAGTGATAACCTTCGTGTATCATCACTTACCTCCTGAAAAAGGTCAGTCGTCTATTGGACAGCATAACATCGTGTCCTAACACTGACATGACACACATGGGTGACAAGTTATGTTCACTATTGCCTACATAACTATGGTATGTGAGAGTAAAGGTTTAAAGTGTCTCCCTGATTGTACCTTATTCTTTGGGTTATTCTAGCAGCATTTTAGTGTGGCTTAACATAGTTTGGCTCTTAACACTCACTATTTGGGTTTAGGTTGACATCTAGATTGATATTCAAATCGCTTTTCCATTTGGAAGGATAATCAAGGCACCCCAATCCTAAGCCTATCCGGGCTTACTAAAACAGGTTTGATTGAATAAATGCATTTCATTCTGCAAATATAAAGGGTACTCATGAGAGACATAGGTATTTTGCCCTTTTCTTTGCCTTTTAATACCATACTTCTTGAACTAATATTTATTCAGGAACAATGCAGTCCCTAGAAATCATATGACAAATATCATGACAAGTGAAAGATTAGTAAACTAATATAAGACAGGATTATAGTTAAATACTAATTGAAACCAAAGAAATTGAGGACCAAGTAAGACATAGCTAGTTGTAGGCCTAACTCTCTAAATTAGTCCCTATAGAGTTGCCAAGCTATCGGTAACGTCTCTCATGTAAAAGAAAGTATAACTTAAAAGCATTGCTCAACAGGGAAATGTCCTTTTGACCAGGGCTATTCCTTTTTTATAATGTGATAGGAGTGAGAAAGTATGAATTCATGGCTCTTGACCATGAAAGAGGACCATCATGTGAATCACTTATACAACTAGTTTTGGGTAGCCACCATGAAATAGCCAATAATTAGAGTCACCACTAATCATTTAGGCTAAACATGATCGGATGCTTAATGAAAATGATATTCTGAGTTACAAAACTTAAGACATTGATTTTATTGTCAATATGGTCAAAATATTTAATTGTTAGGTTTATTGGTTATGCGCAAAAAGGTATAAACCTCCTCACGATGCCCGAAATTGATACATTTCTAGTTATGTTTTAACTTAGTTTCAATTTCCGCAGTTTTGACTAGCCACTATTTTGATATAATCCCTTTTAGACATGAATTTACCCAATGTGATAAATCTGGGTTTTAATGAAGAATTTGAATCTCATATATGCCTTGGAGAGGTGAGGAACATAGAGGTTTTGACTAATAATGATCTCCTGATTTAATTTTTTTAGATCGGATACTTTGTGTCAAGCATTAGAGAGATACTAAAATAAGACATTGCCTTTGTAATTTTTTGAAAACATGAATTCAAGATGACCAACACAAGGGCAAACATGTTAGTAAGATGATAAAATAAGATAATATTGTGTAAAATAAATCACACAAAACAACAAAAAGGAAAAGTGAGGGATGATTAAAATGTATCTCATAATTGTCATTGATTATCTTGAATTAACCAAATTAAAAATTTTAAAGATAAGTTCAGATCTATTGATTAATTATGGCATGAAAACTAGGTTTGAATTTTGCAAAAGTTCGAAGTGACTTAGAAGATAAAAAATTTGATTTTTTTCTAGATAAGCTTTGAAAAGTAAAGTTAGAGTATCCCCTCGAAAGCTAGGGTTGGTGTATCTCCGAAGAAGAAATTTTTAGTGACTTTTGAAATTTGAATGACATATGTAAAAGTAGGGGTAAAATATCCCTTCAGAAGATGAGGTTGGAGTATCCTGATGGATGAAAACTTTGATGATTTTAAAAAGACTAGCTTAAAGGATTTATCTTGGCAAAAGGTTGGTGATTTCTTGACAAAATGACATTTTTGACAAATTCTTGACAAATTCGGTCTTTTTTTTATTAGAAATGAATTGTGAAAAATAAAGTTGACTTAATGAATATTGCTTATGCCTTGATCTAGACCTACGTGGTCGATGCATATATTTTGAGTTGAAAGGACTAATCAATGCCACTCAGAGACATTTGAATGTCTTTTGAGTAGGAATTCAAAAAAAATCAATTAATTTTGATTGATGTGGAAAACAAAGGATAGCATTATGCTGTCCACACTTTTTGAATTTATTCTAAGCAAATTAGGAGATGTTAGGAGCTGATGGAGATACCATTGGAAAGGAAACCTGATAAAGTTTTATGTAAAAATATTCAAAAAATCCCAAAAAATCACCTCCTAGGTGAAAATAAATTTTAAAGTTAGGTCTACTGCAATACTGATAGTATATGCAGGGGAAAAGGTAATCAAACATTAAAAAATCATTCTTGACTTATACAGAATCGTTAAATCACAAAATATATCATTTTAAAAATGAAATTTTGTGAACTTTTTAGGAAAAATATTTTAAAATTTTAGAGAAATCACTTGATAGGCTGAAATAGCATAGCCCAAACAGAATGCAAATTGCTGATTCCAAGGGTTCTATATAGCAAAAGTTTGAAAAACTATAACACCCTTATCTAGAATTATCTTAACGAGATACCGTTGGAGAGGTAATTTAATGTTTTTTCAAGGAAAAAAATCAAAAAATTCATGAAAAGTTGTTAAGGGTTCAAAAATGATTTTTAAGTCATACTTATAATGCTGCCAACACCAAAACAAGGGACTTTTTAGTTTTTTTGGGGTTTCTTAGGACTGAACTTAAGCAAACGTCCATGGTAGAAAATGATGAGGACATGGGCTTCACGAGCTCATTTGCACAATCCAAAAGTAGTTTGGGATGATGAAACAGCTTATTGACCATGTCACAAACACGAGGAATCTAGGTAAAAGATCAATGTACCAACAACTTGGAATAATAAAAAGCATTTATTTATTAAAACACAATATTTGGCCTCAAAACATTTTAAATCCAAACATAAAAATTTTTATTTTTCCCTAAGATTGGAAGACCAATGAATAAAAACCTTAAGTCCATGTTAATCCTCATTTATTGAGGTTAACATGGCCTTTACTTGGGGTTTTAGGAAAACATATTTTTGACAAACAGCAAACAAGTATTTTGACAAGCATGGATGAACTAAATATGATATTTATGACAAATAAATATAAAAAACATGTTTAAGCAAATGAAAATAAAATTTTAACATAAAAATAAGGACAAAATGCAAGAAAGATATGTATGATGCATGAACATGCTAGAATATGCTTGTGAAGACATAAACATGGCATAATCATAGAAGAAGATATTTTCATGACATGGACAGATCCTGGGAATTTCATGACAGCATAAAGATATGATTTTTAGGCAAAAGAGGATGCATGAACATGTTAGAATATTCATAGGTGTATGGAACATGATATAACCATAAGGGAGGCTTTTTCATGACATGGATACAGGTCGGAGATTTCATGACAACATAAAAACATAATTTTTTATGAATGAATATCTGACAAAATCACAAAGAGAATGCAAAAAACCTACACATGGTCATGGTTTCATAAAAGGCATGATAGAGCATATGCAAAGTGCAGCAAACATGAAAAGATGAGTGTAAAAGACATACCAGTAAAGTTCTAGAAACTTTCTTCCTAAAAAGGTGAGTTTTCTTTTTAGTGAAAATTTTGCCTTTCTAACCTTTCTTTACTTGATACGAGGTGGTAAGAAAAAAAAGTAAGTAGAAATAGATTGAACAGGTATGTTGGACGTGTTTTTTGTAGAAATAGATTGAACAAGTATGTTGGACATGTTTTTTGGAGTGGCTAAGTGTTTTTTAGTTTTTGGGTGGCTGAGAAATATGTTTCTTAAAGAGTGTTTGAATGAATATGAAGTGTCGGTTCAGCTGAGAATGTTGCCCTTATATGACCATGTTAATAATGAGGACCACATGCAAAAAAGTAAGGGTAGTTTGGGGTTTTAATGTTTATACCTCTAATGTGGACAAGGTACTAAGCTCAGCTATCTATTAAATCCATTGGCTAGCATACCAAAACAATGGATCAAGTCCACTTTTGGCAGCTAAGTAGTAAGAAAACCCAAAATTACCCTCTAACAAATTCAATTAAGTAGCGCACATGTCCCTTATTATGGGTATTTGGGCTTTAAAATTTTGATTAAACACAATCATAAGTCATATGCTACGGCCTAGTAAGAATTTAGATGATTTTTGGTGCTGAAAACACGATCCAATTCGTGTTTTAATGAAATAGGGTCGAAAGGTGAAAAATGCCATGAACTAGGCAAAATACATAAGATGTATCGATGCATTGCATTGTATCGATATATTTGGGCAAAAAAACTAGAATATATCGATACAATCATTTATGTATCGATATATTTTGATCAAAATTCAAATTTTAGCGAAAACGTAACGTTGTATCGATACAATTGACCAATGTATTGATACATTGACTTATGTATCAATATATTCCTTTTTTGTATTGATACAAATAGTGAAATTTTAAAGTTTGATGATGTGGAGGCCTTGAATCGATACATCTAAGCCATGTGTCCATGTGTCAATACATTAATGCAAAAATGTGATTTTTTCACACCTTAGGCCTCTGAACACCTTACCTTAGCTAGAGTGATGGATGATTGACCTACTTTGGTGATATCTTGAATCTCTTAATGCCTTGAAGGATGTCTTGAACAAAATAGAGTGTCTACATTAGTAGATAAAGATGAAAGGGGATTATAGTTAAATAATGACCAAAAAAAAAAAAACCAAGGACCAAGCGAGGCATGGCTAGTTCTAGGCCTAACTCTCTAAATTATCCCTAGCGGAGTCACTAAGCTATTGTGATGCGCCTTTACCTGGCATGGCACAACGTCTAAATCACTTAAATGTGATGTGCGCGAATTAAAAGGAATGTTAGGAATTACTTTGGCTTATCTCTTGGTTAGGATTTGAATTAAGTGTGATGAGATGATAGTAAATGGGGGCTGTTTGATGAATTGCTTGTTTAATCAATCTTGGATGGCCACTACAAAGAGATCAAAGACTTAGAGCTGCTACTAATCATTTTAGGCTTAGGCATGATCAAATGCCTATTGAAAATAATATTTTGAGTTATGAAACTCAAGACATCAATTTCAAGGTCTATGAGGTCCAAAGATTCATTAATTGGATTTAGCAGTTCGTTATAGGTAGGGAAATATTAGCACCCCCACGATGCTTGAAATCGATACCCACTAGCCATGTCTTCCATTGGTTTTGGTTTCTTTGGTTTCTGACTTGTCATTATTTTGCTATATCCACTTTTAATGTATAAAATTTTGTGAAAATTGTAAACTCAAAGTTTGAAGAAAAATTTAAATCATGTATAAGCCCCGAAAATGTAGGGAACATAGGGATTTTTTATGAAAATGATCAACGTATTTAATTTTGAAAGATCAAATATTTTGTGTCTAACACTAGAGAGATAACAACATGGAACATTGCCTCATAATTTTTAAAAACAATTGAAAATATAAATGCACAATGGACACCACAAAAGGGAAACATATTTGTAAGACGAAAGAAAATATAATAATATTGTATAAAAACAAACATACAAAAGCATAAAAATGAGGGATGGCCGGAATGTATCTCATAACTATCTTTGATTATTAAGGAATAACAAGAATAACAATTTTGAAACGCGTTTAGATTTGGTGGTCATTTGAGGTATAGGGAAAAAAAGGTCTTGATTAAAAAGGCTTGAAGAAGTCTAGGAAAGAGAAGTTTAGATTTTTTGAGTGAAAAATGAGGTTAGAGTATATATACTCGGAAGAAAGTGCTAAAGTCTCCCCAATGATGAAAATTTAAGTGATTTTTGAAATATAAATTAAATCTTTAAGAAAAAAGGTTAAAGTATCCCTTAGAGCACAAGGTTAGACTATCACCCAAAGGTGGAAATTTTAGTAATTTTGAAGAGTGAAACATTTTGATAAAAAAAAGATTGAATTTTGAATTAAAATCGGTATTTAAAATAAAAGACAAAATTAATTAAAAAATTTAAGCCTTAATCTGAGCCTAAGGGACCTATATTGTGGTACCTAACTTGTGGGGAATCAATCAGATGCATTTCGATCAAGGTAGTCAGTATCGTATCAGTGGGCATACCATTTTTGTTTTGGTACAGGTACATACCGGTACCAGTGTATTTTGGTGTACCGTTTTGGGTTTATCGGAGTTTGAATATTTTTAATTTATATGTATGTAAAATATTTTCAAATAAAAAATAAATGAGATTAAATAAATTTTATATATTAAATATTCGTCAATTATATCTAATATTCTAAAAAAAACTTCATCAAATATATGAAAATCGATATCAGTTAAGTAATAAAGCTGAAATTTTTTAATGATCATTAAATTTATGAATAATTATGTCTAATATTCATCAAATTTATTAGTAATTATGTATAATATTCATCAGATTTAAAATCAATGTTGGTTTAACTTTTTTTACAAGCTTATATTATGTACTGTCCAGTACAGCTATTTTCGACTGGTACCACCGATACAGGCCAGTACCTTTCAGTACAGGTACTAACTAGAATCAAGACTGAAACAACACCAACTATCATCGGTACCGTTGTATGTCGAAACTAGTACATACTGACCAGTATGACTGATACCGGTATAGTACCGATAACACTGGTTTCGATGCCTTCACATGCCTTCAAAAAGTGGTTCAGGGAAATTAGTCTAATTTTTCCTAAGTCTAAAACTAGGGGACAAAATCGCACTATCACTCTTCTCGAATTTATTTTAGGCTCATCCGAAGGCTTAGGGGGTAAACGAGTTATCATTAGTAACTCGACTAGTATTAATATAAAAATATTCTAAAAATCTTAGAAAATTGCTTTCTAGGTGGAATTAATTTTTAAGTTAAGGTTATTTCAACATACCAGCACGTGTAAGGGAAAAGTTATTATGAATTTTGAAAAATCACCTTGGATACATATGAAATTTTTAAATTGCAAATGATACCTTTTTGGAAAGGGAATTTCATGAACCTTTTAAGGAAAAATATTTTAAAAATCTAGAAAAACCATATGGTGGGCCAAAATGGTCCAAACAGAATGTAAATTGCTAACTCTAGAGGTTTCACATAGCAAAGCTTTGAAAAATCATAACTTTCTAATTTGGAATGATTCAAGGCCAAGGAGACACCTTGAGAAATAATTCAATGTCCTTTAAGAGAAAAATATCAAGAAATCCAAAAAACATGTTTGAGGACTCAAAAATAATTTTTATTCAAGTTGTGTCTATAATGCTGCCAGGGCAAAACAAGGGAGTTTTCTTTTGATTTTTGGGTTTTCTAGGACTAGACTAGGGTTATTGGCATCCGTATATTCATAAGAAAGATAGTCTATATTAGCTTTGAATTAATCTCAATTTTGATATAATTAAAACTTAAGCTTAATTAGCTTGTTCTTAAATATTTTCAAGATAGTATTTTTCTAGGAAATATTTTGTAAGCACTTTAAAAAACACTAGAATGTGTTTTAACTCTTTCAAGTTCTCAAAATTGTGTTCTTAATGCATACATTATATAAAACATTTCTAAAATAAGTTTACATGTTCTAAAGTCATGAAAAATCTCTTAAAACTGATTTTCATACTAATGTATCAATAAACTATGTGCATGTATAGATACAATGTTTGCCAGTAGCTCAGTTTTTCTTAAAACCTTTAATTTTATCTATATAAAGCCATTTGTATCAATACATCATGGTGAGTATCGATATACACCTTGCTTGTATCGATACAGTAAGCTCCAACGGTCATATTTTAAGGATTTGCATAGCAATATATCGATCCACCAACTTATGTACTGATACAACTCAACTAAAAGGAATGAAATCATTTAAATAAAGCCCCCAATGGCTACATTCCTTCACCCAATATTCCTAATGGCTATAATCATGATCAAGGTTATAAATAAGCCTTTCCAACATCTCCAACAAAAAAGAACTAAGAGATTGTGCTTAAAGTCATATCTTTCATCTTTTCCATCATTTTTGCTAAGTAGTTCATCTTTTTATAGGATTAATTGTTCCTATCTTTGTATTCTTCATTTTGTATCTTTAGATACATATTTTTCTTTAGCCAAAATTCTTGTAAACACCTAGCCTTAGAGGTTTTATTTGTTTACACTCAAATGCTTCTAAACAAGGAAGGTTCCTACTTAGCCATTGAAAAATAGAGAAGGTTCCTACTTAGCCATTGAAAAGTAAAGAAGGTATTTACTTAGCTTTTGAAAAGTAAAGAAGGGTTATATCTTAGCCATAAAAGATAAGGGGTTAATAACTCTATAAAATAGAGTTATTTAATCTTGTTATTCATATTAAACTAGCTAAGTCTTTGAGATTTTTATTTAAATGTTATTTACAATAGTATTATTTTATTTAAATTTGATTTATTTTTAATGGTTTTTAATTTAGTATTATTTACTTTCTTTATATTTTAATTACTTAGTTATTTAAATATTTTCTATATTTTTGTAGGTTAAAACTCAAAGGAGTTTTTAAAAGTACAACAACTTAATCAAGAAGTAAAATGGACTCAATCAAGCAAAGTGATTCAGTTTGGCAATTTCCAAAAGTAATATGTTTAAGCTACTTGGAAACCAAGCTTTTACCTTTAGGGTTTCACTTATAAATAGGACTCTCAGGATTAGACTTAAAGACATCCCGTATACCCTATAGTTTTATTTTTCCCTACTTTTCGAATGAGGAAAGAAGCACTATAATATTCAAGAAGCTAGAGAGATTTTAGAAGCTTAAAGATCAAATATCGAGCCAATCTTAGTTTTCTTTTTCCTTTTACTCTTTTTATCTTTCTTGTATTATTTTTGGTGGTGAAACTTCTTGGTTTTATATTTTATATATTTATTATGAACTAAATTTATTTTTCTAGTATTGCAAAGGAACTTAACATATAATTTGGATTATTTATTCTCTTTTCTTGATTTAATGATATTTAAGTTGTTTGTTTAATCTTGTTCTTAATGCTTCTAGTTACTTGATCATTAATTAGATTGAATTGGTAGCCTTAATGAAGTTGGAAAAAGGAATTATTTATTTAGACTTGGATTAAATGACATATGTTTCATATTCATTTATTAGGATGAATTGATCTATATAGTAGGTAGGAATATACGAGCATGCCATATGTAATCAAATTAGAGTCTAAGCTTAATGAGTTTCTTTTAATTTAATTTGCATAGGAATATAGTAAATTGGTTAAAAAGAAATTTTTTTCATAAAATAATCGGAAGATACTTATAAATAAATCAGAACTCTAGGTTAACAACTCATTATTATTAGCAAAGTTAAGAGAGTAGGGTATTATTCAAATAAACTATTGAGAGAAATTGCAATCCTAAGCTTTTATTATTTATTATTTGTTTTATTATTATTATATTTAGTTTTAATTTATAATTTTTAATCGTTTTTTAAATAAGATTAAGTTATTTTAATTTTAATACTTAACAAATTTAGTATCAATTCTTTGTGGGACCGACACTCTACTTTATCACCATATTACTTGTGATTTGTGCATTAATGTGGTTAATTCCAAAAATAGGGGTAGAGTTCTATCTTAGCATAGAAAGATAGGGAGTGTAAAGTGTAGACACCTCATTTTGTTCGAACCAATTTTTGGTATCTTAGGAGTTAGGTAAAAGATGACAAAATCAAAAAATAGAAATAATGCCAGCAAAAAAGTTTTTGGGACGGTCTAAAATGCTTATGGGTCATATTAAAGAAAATGCAAAAACGAGGCGTCAAAGACCATTTTTCATGGTGTCACCAAGGTTATACACAAATCAATTTCTCATTGTTTATGACCAAGTTAAGCTAAAATAGGAAGCCATAGGTTTGTACAAGTTATATTAGGGCACAAGTATCAATACAAGGCCTTTACGGTGCGAAAAACTTGAATTTTCACATTAGTATCGATACAAGAGGGTTTGGTATCAATACCGAAGGTGTGGTATTCATACCAAAGGTGTGGTATCGATACCTGGCATGTTTGTATCGATATAGACCTTGGCAGTAGCTAAGGTTGTGATTTTTGGCAAAATGTATCAATACACAAGCATGAGTATCAATACAAATCCATGGAGTATCAATACTGGCCTCTAAGTCTCAAGGCTGGAAACATTTTTTGCTCTTAGTATCGATACACAACTCATTGGATTGATATTCAAGAGTAAAATGTACCTTGTGTATCATACAACATGTTCTGTATCGATACACCAAGGTATTTTTGCCTAGTTGGAGCCATTTTTTAGCCTTCAAAAACCGGATTTAAACATGTTTTTGGACCAAGGAACTATGATATAACATTGCATACCTCAACTATGGGTTCATTAACGGATTCTAACAAATTTTTAGAGTCCAAACAATTAATGATAAATGTCACTTTCATAAGATATATGGGTGTAAAAGGATGGCAAGCATATCTCCAGCTTACAGGCTTTCATAGCCTTTCTACCTCCTTGGTCAGCATGGCAGAACTAATAGGAAGAGAGTCAACTGAGCATGGCAACTAGAGATACACCCTGGTGCAGAAGAAAAAATCGAAAATGCCCTTGGCATTGTCTTTTAAAAGGAGGGGCTGAACCAAAAAAAAAAGGGAGGACACAACCAGCTATCTCAAAAAAAAAAAACTTTCAGCTATCAAAAAGCTCTCCAGCAATCCCAAAAAAGTCTCCATCTATTCCCATAAATCTTCCAGCAAGTTTAGCTCCAAAAGTTCACCAAAAACATGTTCCATTGCTTTTCACCTTCAAACAACCTCTATTCCTATAGCTCGTTAAAACCACCACCAGAACACCTTCAAAAACTCAACCTTTCACATATTTTCATCCTTAAAACACCCCATTAGCAGCCATATTACTAGAAAGCTTCTTTCTTTCACCTTTTTCTTACTAAACCTAGCAAAAGAAGGAAAGGACTGAGCTTAAAGTTACTGCTTTAAAAATGAGGATAGTTCAAGCCTTTGCTGGTATATCTTTTACCTTGTCCCATGTACCTTCTGTTTTGATCATACATTTCATTTGAGTGAGCCCTTCATGCTACCATGACCCTCCTAATACTCTCATGCATCTTTGTTGCCTTGGTTGTGGTAGTCCTAGGATCATGATGACCTTCTTGACACCTTGATGTTATGGGATGTATAAACTCACCATACTTTATTTTCATCATTACACAGCCTTTGTTCATGTACCTTTTTGCCATGTATCTTCCATATTCACATATACATTACATATTTAAGTGGTCACCTTGACATGTCTTAGGTATGTTCAAACATTTTCTTGTGTTTTAAGGAGTCTCATAAAATAAAAATCCTGTCTTGACAACTCTAGCATCCATCATCTTGTTCAAACATGTTCATATCATCTTTATGCACTTTATTCATCATCTTCTTGCATTTGTGTCACCCATTTCCATGTCAAAATGTCATCTTTGCATGTTTGCATGTTTAATCCATGTTTATCTTTGTATTTACTGTACTTTATTCATGATACCTCCATTAAAATGCTTGCTTGTCTCTTACAAACTGATTTTCTTTTAGAAAACTCCCCAAGTTAAGTTCATGCTACCTCCAATAGATGAAGACTAGCATGGACTTAATGCTTTCATTAAATTGGTCTCTAAATCTTAGGGATAAATCAGATTTCAACTCTGGATTTCATGGTGAAATATATTTATTTTTCAAAAAAAAGAGAGGAACCTTTTGTACTATTAAACCTTGATCTTGAGTCTCGTGTTCTTTCTTGGACATGGTTAATGGGTTGTTCCATCATCCCAAACTTCTCCAGGAGTATGGAATGAACTTGTGAAGCCCGTGTTACTTTCTGTCATGGATGTTCGAATGTCGCCTGAGTTTATCTTCGAAAAAATTGAAATATCGAATAATCCGCCTGTTTTTGCTTTGGCAGCACTGTATCCTAAACTTGAAAAATTATTTTCAAGCCACAAAATATTTCCTTTGATTTTTCTAATATTTTTCCTTTAAAGGGAATTGAATTGCCTTTCTGACGATGTCTTATTTGACCTCGGATAATCCCGGACAAGGGAGTTAGGATTTTTCGAATCTTTGTTGTCCAAAACCATTAGAACCAGCATGTAACATTCTGTTTGGGCCATTACGGCCTAGCAGATGATTTTTACGAAATTTCCAAACATTTTTCTCAAAAATTTCACGAAATTCTCTTTCCGAAAAGGTATTGTTTACAATCTAACAATCCGGGATAAGATTGGAATGATTTTTTGAAATCCATCATGCCCTTTTAATTGTACATGCTGCCAGTGCTGAGATGAACCTAACTTCGAAAATTAATTCTGCCTAGAAAGTGATTTTCTAGAATTTTTGGAATATTTTTATAGTAAACCTTATCGAGTCACCTTTCCAGCAGTGCCCCATTTACCCTCTGAAGTCTTTGGATGCACCCAAAGATAATTCAGAAATGGAAATAACACGATGTTGTCCCCTATTTTCAACCTAATTTTTTAATCTCCTTTTATCGAGATGTTTGAATGTCTTAAAATGCACCCATTTAGTCTCCCTCACAACATTAACCACTTTTGACTCGGATCAAGATACAAAAAATAGGATTTCATATTAAAATTTTTGCTAGTGGAGATACTCTAACTCTACTACTCAAAGGGGATACTCCAACCCCATTTTTTAATTAAAGTTTAAATTTTCTCCTTATTCTTAAATGTTCTCCTAATTTTTAGGATATTCCAACCCCACTACTCCGATAAGATACTTCAACCCTATTTTAAAAAATAATACTAATAATTTTTTTCTTTATTCCTAACTATTTTCATAACTTTATTTTAGAGGACACTCCAGCCCCACTTCTCTGAGGAGATACTCCAACCCCACTTTTACCTCGAAAACTTAAAATTTTCTCTCTTCTAGATGCCTCAAACTATTTTAATAAAAATTATCTTTGTTCCTCAAATTACCACAGAATCCAGACCAATCTCTAAAATTGTCATCCCAATTATTCTTAAATAATCGAAGGCAACTATGAGATACATTCTGATCGCCCCTCCATTTTTTTATGTTCTTTTGTCTATGATTGCTTGTTTATGATATTATTATATTTCTCATTTTTTGCCTTACTAACTTATTTCCTTTTGTGGTGTTATTGTGCATTCATATTTAAAATTTATTTTCCAATAAATTTATGAGGCGATGTTTTATGTTGGTATATCTCCAGTGCCTAATACGAAACATCCAATTTTTAAAATCTAATCTAGACATCGTTTTCATAAAAAATCCCCATGTTCCTCACACCTATGAGGCGTATAGGTGATCTAATTTTCCATAATAAAAAAACCCCTGGATTTACATTTTCCAAAGCTTCATGCATTAAAGAGGATTATCTCTAAATAGAGACCAAATGGAACTGATTTAATCAAGACCAAAGTGAGATAGAGTAAGTAGTTACCAATTTCGGGCATCGTGGGGATATTAGTCCTTCCCTGCACATAACCAACTCTCGAGCCCAACCAACGAATCTCTAGACTTCTAGACCTTATAATCAATGTTTCATGTTTCGTAATTCGTAACATTGTTTTCAATAGGCATTTGATCTTGCCTCCCCTTAGATGATCAGTGGCGACTTCAAGTTTATGGCCACTTTATGGTGGCCATCTGGGTCCAGTTAGATGAATGACTCGTTTGACGTTCCCTATCTTCTTCATATCATCATGCTTAATCTAAACCCTAATTAGGGGATAACTCAAAGGCTCGATCATAATCAACCATCATTTATATTTAAGTCGAACACGCTATGTCCTTCGGATCGTCTAAAGTTTTAAAGGCCAGGCATGTGGTGACATAAAGGTTATACCTTGTCCTTAAAAGATAAGATAATTCAATTTAGTGAATCAAGGAAATCCGAGACAAATGATATCGAGGAAAAAGACATAGGCAATTAAGATCGAGCCTCTCTATACTTGAGTTTGCTTCTTTTTTTATTATTTTTATTATTCATTATTTTACACTTCAAAGGTTATTGTTGAGATTTCTTAATTTTATTTATCAAAGTTTTAATTTATCCAAAGTTTTAAGCAATGATTCACCCCTCTTAATTTCATTCAGTACTAAAAGGTTTAACAATTAGTATTAGAGTTTGCGTCTCATTCTTATAGGCTTAATATCCTTGAGCAAAGATCTGCAAAAGACCAAACAAATGGCTAGTGGTGATATTTTCAGTATGAGCCGAAAAAGACATTTAATTATGAGGCTTTCTTTATTCAATGGTGAAGATTACGCGTATTGGAAGACAAGGATAAGGCTATTTGTCTAGGTAAATGATTATCAAGTTTGAAAGATAATTATGAAAGGCCTACTCAGCCCAAAAAATGATAAATGATCTTAAAGCTTCCAAAGAAGAATAGAAATGAGATGAGAAAGACTCCAAGATGGTTCAACTCAATGCCAAGGCCATGCATACATTTTTCATGCATTGGGCCCCAAGGAGTACAATAAGGTATCATTGTGTGATGATGCCAAAAAGATATAGACATTTGACTATCACACACGAAAGGACCAATCAAGTCAAAGAGTTCAAGATAAGCATGCTCACCCTTGATTATTAGATGTTCAAGATAAAACTGAAAGAGAGCATCAAGGAGATGTCTGATAGATTCATGGATACTGTAAATGGCATGAAGGGTCTTGGAAGGTGTATCCTAACAAGGAAATGGTCAAAAAAATGTTGAATAGCCTTCCTAAGTCTCAGGAAGCTAAAGTGACTAGGACTGTGCATTTGGCCAGTTTGGTTAGAAAAACTTTAAACCAAATTAATCAACTTTACTAGAGGAAACGATTGAACCAACTGACTTTTTTAACCACAACCGAATTAACTAAACCAACCAAATTTTGATCGGTTTGATCGATTAGTTCGGTCAAATTAATTTATTGGATCTTGGGCTAATGGGTTGTATATTTAGTTTGGGTATGGGTTTAATTGGGCTATTAACAGATATAAATATATAATTACTAAATATTATATATTAAAAGTTTAGTTAATTTGATCAATTCGGTTAATAATTTTACTAACTGATAATCGATCTAATTAACCAAATAAACTAACATAAAAAATGACATAGCCATCAAACCAACTTAATCGACTCGAATTAACCAAATTTCTTCAGTTAAGTCGATTTGAATCGACTTATGCACAGTCCAAAAAGTGACCTCAATTTAGAAGTCCAAGGACCTCAATCTCCTTGCATTAGACAAGCTCATCGGATCATTTCTTATGTATGAAATGAAGATAAATCATGGAAAAAAGAAATCAAGAGAAGTTGGAGTTACATTGAAAACGTCCATAAGTGAAGATAAGGATGATAAAGATATGGAGATTATCATATTTGCCAAGAGTTTCAAGAAATTTATTTTGATGGATAAAGGCAAATCATTCCAATCTAAAATGGTTAACAAGGTGGTGTGCTATAATTGCAACAAATTGAGCCATGTCAAATTCGATTTCCCATTATTTAAAAAGAAGAAGATGAAGGCATTTGTTGCAACTTAGAGCTATAGTGACTTTTTAGATGATGATGACTCCAAGGAAGACCAAATTGGCAACCTTTGTTTTATGGCTCTTGGTGAGCCCAAGGTAACCTTAAATCCTTATGATTTAAGTCCTTACGCATTTGATAAATTACAAGATGCTTTTAATGAACTTGTAATTGAGTTTAAGGAAATGAACTCAAAATATAGAAAATGATTTCAAAAATTCAAAAATAAAAATGATTTATAATTGAAATAAAAAATTGAGTCCAAAATGAAAATAAGATTTTAAAAAATGATTTTGATGAGTTCAAGCTAAAAATTGACATTTTAGAAAAAGTCAACCTTCAATTGAAAACAAAAATTCAAAGCTTGGAAAATGAAAAGAAAATCATCTTGGAAAAATCCTTTCAAAAGAATGTGACCAAGTGCTCACATTGCAATTTTCATGGTCATAATATGCATACGTGTCTTATCAAGAAAAAACATAATTTAAAGTTAGGCAAGCATGGGTTCCAAAGGGAACAAGAGGCTTTGAGACCAGATGCCAAAACCAAGTAAAAGTCTCTTGTAGTGCATTAAAGCAATAAGAACAAAGCAATACAAATGGATGCTCTAAACACATAACGAAGTGTGATGGATAACTTTTAAGCCTTAAGCTTGTTTATTATATGCTTACCTATTCATGATATATATGCTTATTTATTTTGCTTTAATGAAAAATATTATTTTAATATAAAATATATATGTCTTGCATCTTGAAAATGTATAACTTGTTGGAAAATGCATTTGAAGATTATGCATTTAAGTATGCATGCATTTGACATTTAAGTGCTTAATGATGATATGTTTAATTGATTTATGAAATGATGATATGAAGCTTAAACTTAAGCATGATTTTATAAGAGGTTGATTTTAATGTTTTCACGTTCTTGAGTATATTAAGCAAGGGTATTGGATGAGTGAACTATATGCATATCCCTAGGGGAGCATATAAAGCTTACATATATGATTTTATGCCATAAAACTTGCTTCCAGCAAGTTCTTAAAACTTTTTGATGATTCACCTTTATAAGGCTTAAGATGGTTAATCATGTTGATTGCTCATATTTTATGGCTTAAACAAGTTTGTGTACATTGAAACTATTTTTAAACTTGTGCATATGTGATTTGAATGAAAATCTCTTATTTCAAGATCTTGATTTGCATATTGCCTCACTTATTTGACCAAATATGCAAATTCATTCAAACTTCACTTTAAAAGTTGTTTTAATTCAAACTTTTAATCAATTTTATGTGTTTTTAAATGTCTAAAACCAAAGGTTTGCATTAAAATATAAAATCAAAATTTTTGAAATGCCAATTGTATATTTCTTAGCATTTTTAGAAAAACTTAAGGCACGTATTGATACTTAGAGCCTGTATCAACACACTAAACAAAAATCCTAAAAAACTAGATTGTATTGATACAATGAACTTTGTATCGATACAAAAGCTCGTTGTACTAATACAAGTAGTGAACTTTGGCCAATTTTATGCTGCTTTGGTTCTTAAATGCAAAATTAGTCTCTTTAATGGTTTTCAGTTAATGATTAAAAAATACAATAAGCTCATGTTTTGTTGTATTAAAAAATACAATAAGCCTAGTTAGTTTAAGGTTATTACTAAACTAATGTTGCTAAAGTCTTATCCCTTAGCATTAAGTTGAGTGACATGTATGAGTAAATTATATACAATTTGTATTCTTGTATGTAATGTATGCTTAAAATGTTTGCTTTGAAAGAATCCTTGAACATGTCCAAGTACTTATTTCTCTTCTTTAACCATGTTCAGTAATTGAATGATTGCTTAAATGATTTTGTTGACATATTATGAATGAGCAAATGATTTTCTAACCTATAAAAGTTTCCTATGTTTTTCCTTGACAATTTTTTTTTAACTTTCCATATTGTTACTTGAATGATTTTAAGTAGTATGCATACGTGCAAAAAAAATTTAAAATTTGGCTTCTATTAGGCATCTAGACAACAATTGCATTAATAATTCTTAAAATCCTTTAACAATTGCTGTGCTATATTACTTATAATCTCAAAAGTGCTTAAATATCTACAAAAGAATACATGAGCTACAAATTATGGATTAAATGCATATATTTTCTTAATAATTGGTATACATGCTCTTCAATGATTCATAATTAGTACACATCTTAGAAATCTTGTTAAAATTAGTTCCCTCCCTTCAAGTTAATCTATCTTTACCTTTTTGATATTCCAAAAAAAGGGGGAGAATTTTAAGGGTTAATTTGCTTGCTTGTACTTCATTTATATATGTCTATGCTAGCAAATAGGAAGATTTCACATGTGCTTACATTATCTATATTATTGAAATCTTTAATATCTTGTGTTAGCACTCTTATAGCCAAATATGATAAAAAATTCCATTTGCTAAGTTTCTCAAAAAAGCATTTTATAAAATTTTTAAAATTCTTTCATAATGCTTTTATTAAGGGAGAGTTTTATTGAAAATCTTTAAATGATTAAAGGGGAGTTTTCAAAGCAAATTCACCTTAAATTTTGTCATATCAAAAAGAGAGAGATTGTTAGCTATATTAGCTTTAAATTAAATTTTAGTTTTGATATAACTAAAACTTAAAGCTTAATTAGCTTGTGCTTAAATATTTCCAAGATCGTATTTTTCCTTGAAATATTTTGTAAACACTTTGAAAAACACTAGAATGTGTCCTAACTCCTTCAAGTACTCAAAAATGTCCTTTTAGTACATACATTTATATAAAATATTTCTAAGAGAAGTTTTACCTATTTTAAAATCATGAAAAATCTCTTAAATTGATTTTCATATAAATGTACTAATGCACTATGTTTATCGATACAATGCTTGGTAGTAGCTTAGTTTTTCATAAAACCTTCAATTATATAGATACAAAGCCATTTGTATCGACAAAGCTTGGTGAATATCGATACATACCTTGCTTGTATCAATACAACAAGCTCCACTGATCATATGTTGAAGGTTTGCACAACAATGTATTGATACATAAACTTATGTATCGATACAACTCAGGAGGAAGGAATCAAATCACTTAAATGAAGCTTCCAATGACTATTCCTTCGCCAAATGTTCCCAACAGATATAATCATGATCAAGATTATAAAAAAAGCCTCTCCAACTCCTTTAACAAAAGGAAAAAAAAAACTAAGAGATTGTGCTTGGAGTTATACCTTTTATCTTTTCCATCATTTTTGTTAAGTAGTTCATCTTTATATAGGATTAATTCTTCCTATCTTTGTATTCTTGTAAACACTAGCCTTTAAAGGTTTTAATTGTTTAAACTCAAATCCTTGTAAAAAGGGGAGGTTCCCATTTAGCCATTGAAATGTAATAAAGGTTCCTACTTATTCATTAAAAAGTAGAGAAAGGTTATATCTTAGCCATAAAATATAAGGGTTAAAGGTTCTATCTTAGCATAGAAAGATAAGGAATGTAAAGGTTATACCTTGCCCCCGAAAGATATGACAATTCAAGTTAGTAAATTAGGAAAATCTAAGGCAAGTAAGGCCGAGGTAAAAGACGTAGGCAGTTAAGGTTAAACCTCTCCAAATACTTGAGTTTGTTTCTCTTTCCCTATCTTTTTAATTGTTTTATTATTCACTAACTTACATTTCGAAGCTTATTATTTAGATTTTTTAGTTTTATTTATTAAAGTTTTAATTTGCCAAAATTTTAAGAAATCAATTCACCTTTCTCTTGATTTCATTCACTGCTAAAAAGTCTAACAGAGTCAATGATAGTGGCTTCATAAGTTAATTCACACAATCCTGGAGTAATTTGGGATGATGTAATAGTCCATAGGGTATCAGAACTCAAAATCAAGGCACAAGCTCTTTCAAATAAGTAAGAAAAAAGCCATTTTGTTTTGAAAATCAAAATTTTTAACCTTATTTAACCATGAATTGAGCCATGGAAAGTTTGATTTATCCCCAAGATTGAAGACCAAGTTACTAAAAGCATTTAGTCTAACATTAATCTTAATTTACTAAAAGTAGCATAGATTTATCTTAGGGTTAAAAAAAAACAAATTTTTGTAGTAAACAAGCAAACGTCTTAACAAACATGCTATGAACTAAATATGATATACATAAAGATAAACATGGATAGCATATTCAAACAAACAAAGATGACCTTTTGACATGGAAAAATGATAAAAATGCAAAAAATTGACAATTGCATGGAAATGCTAGCTTCATGAATGACATCAAGAATCATGCCATGAAAGGTGATTTGAAACTATTAAAGCAAGGAAAAGTTGCTAGAATTTTCAAGACAGTATTTTTATCCCATAAGACATACTAAAATACAAGAAAATGCATGAATATGCTTAGAACATATTAGGATGAACATTCTAGCATGAGTTAAAATTTGAAAGTGAATGAAACAAGTTAAGAAATGCATGAAGAGGGGCTAATTTGGTGGCAAAAAATAAAACATGGCATGTTTGGTTAACCAAGCAACATTAAAGCACCAAAAGGATTATCAAAGTCCTAGTACTACCACATCCAAGGCCGTAATAATGTTATTGTTAGTATATTTTCTCCATTTATTTTTTTATTTTGTTCCCAAATTTATGTGTTTCATCATGCTAGTGACCCTTTTGATGCAACCATGATCATTTGTAGGATCCATACATTCTTTTTAATGTCTTGTTCATGAGCTCATGATTTTGTCATGTTTTCATGCTTACAAACCATGTCTTTATGTTGCCTATGACTTTTCCCATTTCATGAAGGAGTCTTTCTTTATGCTTGTATCGTATTCCATGCCTTTATAAATATTTTAGCATGTTCATGCATTTTCTTAACTAAAAATCATGCCTTATGCTGTTATGAAATTTCATCACATGTTCATGTCATGAATACACTTTATTTTATGAATATATGAGGTTTTATGTCTCTATCAACTAATTTTAGTATGCTTATGCATCACTCACATGTCTTTTTGGTTTTTCATTTTTGACATTTTCTTTATAAAATAGTACCTTGATGATGTTTTGGGATGTTCTTACCTTTTAATGCCATGTTTGAGTGTCTTACATGACTAAAGATGTTCGCTTGGTATCTTGTTTGTGTTGCAAAATCTAATTAAAAAAACCCAAGTTAAATCTATGTTACCTTGAATAAATGGAGAACAACATGGATTTAATGTTTTCACTAAATTGGTCCTATAATCTTAGGGATAAATTAAGCTTTCTAGTCTTCAAAACAAAATAACCTTTTTACTTGTTTGAAAGTGATTATGCTTTGATCTTGAGTTTAATACCTTTGTTTGTGGCATGGTCAATGGGCTGTTTTATTATCTCGAACTACTCTAGGATTTTGTAAATAAGCTTGTGAGCCTATGTCACCCATTCCTTTCTATCACAGATGTTCAGATGTCCATGGCTCGAGTTACCCTAAGAAACACCAAAAAAATAAAAAAAAAACTCTTATATTTTTTCCTAACAGCACTATAGTCATTTTGAACCTTAAACCATTTTTCATGAATTTTATGATATTTTTCCCTAAAAGGGCATTAAACTACCTTTCTAATGGAATTTTATTTGCCCTTGGATCATTTCAAATGAAGGAGCTATAATTTTTTAAACCTTTCTTGTGCAGAGCCCCTGGAATCAGTAATTTGCATTCTGTTTGGCCATTTCAGCCATTAAGTGATTTTTTTGAATTTTTAAAATATTTTTCATAAAACTTTTGTCAAATTTCCTTTTTGGAAAGGTATTGTTTGCAATTTAACAATTTTGTATGAGTTAGGAATGATTTTTCGAAGTTTACCACAACTTTTTCCTTGCATGTGCTGTTAGGGTCATAGTAGACCGAGATTCAAAAATTATTTCCACATAGAAAGCGATTTTTTAGCATTTTTGGAATGCTTTTACATTAATCCTTATTAAGTCAACATTCTAACGGTGCCTCACTTGATCCCTGAAACCTTTGAGTTTGCTAGAAACAAATTCAGGGAAGGTAACAACACGATGCTATCCCCTATTTTGGACATAGAAAAATTAAACTAGTTCCCCCGAGCGACTTTCTTAAGGCATGCGGAGGCCTTGAAATGCATCTGATTGATTTCTAATGGAATTGAGTGTCACAATGTAAGTCCTTTAGGCTTGGATCAAGGTTTGAGAAAATTTAATTAATTTTATCTTTTATTTCAATTACCGGTTTTAATTTAAAATTCACTCTTTTATTATAAAAAAATGTTTCACTCTCCAAATTTACTAAAACTTTAACCTCTGGGAATACTCTAACCCCATGCTTTGAGGGGATACTCTAATTGTATTTTTTACAAACTTCACTTAAATTTCAAAAATCACTAAAATTTCATCATTGCAGATACACCAACCCTAATTTTTTTAGGGTATTCTAACTCCACTTTTCAAACTTTAAAAAAATCCAAAATATCTCTTTCATATACATCTTCAAACCTTTTAATCAAAGTTTTTTGTCATGCCTCAAGCAACCACCGAGTCCAAACATGATTCAAAATTGTCATTTTGTTTATTCATTAATAATCGAAGGCAATTGCAAGATACAGTCCTACTGTTCCTCTTTTTTACACCTTTTTTTGTGTTTATTTCTATGCAATATTATTATATTCCTTTTTGTCTTGCTAAGACGTTTCCCTTTGTAATGTCCATTGTGCATCGTATTTCCAAATTTGTTTTTGAAAATTATAAGGTAATGTTCCATATCAATATCTCTCTAGCACTTGATGCTGAATATCTAATTTTCAAGATTAAATAGGAGGTCATTTTCATCAAAAATTCCTATATTCCCAATGTCCCCAGGGCGTCTGCAATTTTTACAAAACTCGAGTTTTCACTAATTACAAAACTCCATCACTTAATTTTTTTTTCAAAACTCGAGTTTGCAATTTTTACACAAAATTCATACATTAGAAAAGGGATTATATCAAAAAAATGATAAGTAAAAATTAAGAAAACTAAAACCAACCTTCAATAAATAGAGATTAACATAGACTTAATGTTTTCACTAATTGGCCCTCCAATCTTAGGGATAAAACAAGCTTTCAATGTCTAGATTCATAGTTAAATGAGGTTAAATATTCTGATTTTCAAAAGAAAATATCCTTTTTTCCTTGTCCTAAGGTTTTTATGCCTTTGCCGGTAACTTGATTAATGGGTTGTTCCGTCATCTCAAACTACTATGGGATTGTGTGAATAAGCTTATGAAGCCACTGTTATTACCCTCTTTTCCATAGACATTTGGATGTTCATAATCTTAGTATAGTTCTAGGAACCCCAAAAAACAATGAAAATCCCTTGTTTTGCCCTAGCAGCACTATAGCCATGACTTGAAAAATTATTTATGAGCCATAAATGATTTTATAGAATTTTTTTGATATTTTTCTTTTAAAGGGCATCCAATAACCTTTTCAAAGGCACCTTTTTTGTCCTTAGACATGCTTGATAAAGGAGTTATGATTTTCCAAACTTTTGCTATTTAAAACCCCTAGAATTAGTGCTTTGTGTTTTTGGCCATTTTGACCTATCAAAGGAATTTTATAGATTTTTCAAATATTTTTCCTAAAAATTTTAAGAAATTCCCTTTCTATAAATGTATCATTTGTGATTTAATGATTCCAAATGAGTCTGAGATGATTTTTCAAGATTTACTACACCATTTCCCTTGCACCTACTGCTAGTGCAGAGTCAAATTCAAAATTAATTTCATCTAAAAAGACATTTTCTAGGATTTTTGGGATTTTTTTTGTTAATTCTTGTTGAGTTAACTTTCCAAGCATGATATTGTCCTTTTTTTTGGCCTCGAAAAAATTAATAAAATTTGTCTGCACCACCTTTGTTAGGCATTCAAAATGCCTTGAAGCAAATCTAAATAACTTTCCCAATGAAGTCATGCACCATAACATGAGTCTCACTAGGCTTAAATCAAGGCCCAAGGGAAAAATCTTTAATCTTATCATTTAATTCAAAATTACCAATTCTAATTTAAAATACATATTTTCACCAAAAACGCTCCAATTTCCAAAATTACTAAAGTTTTTGTCTTTGAGGGTTACTCCAACCTTCATTTTCTAAAAGGATACTCAAGCCTCACTTTTCAAACTTCTGCCAAAATTCTAATTCTCTCTCTCTTACCCTTAGGCCTTTTAATCAAAATTTCCTTTTTTTCACACCTCAAATGATCATCGAGTCCAAACGTGTCCCAAAATTATCGTTCAGGTTATTCCTTAATAATCGAAGACAATGATAAATACATTTGGACTATCCCTCTTTTTCTATTTATTTTATCATATTTATTATTTTTTATCTTACTAACATGTTTCTTTTTGTGATGTCCATTTTGCATATAAACTTCCAAAATATTTTTGAGAATTACAAACCAATGTTCTATGTCAGTATCTCTCCAGAACCTGACATGAAATATCCAATTTTTAAAAAGGTTAAATCTGAAAATCATTTTAGTCAAAAAATCTCTATGTTCCTTACTATCTCCAGAGTGCATATGAGATTCAAATTTTCTTTAAAACCTAAATTTACTATTTTATACAAATTCATGCATAAAAAGGGATTATATAAAAAATAATAACAAGTCAAATGGAGGAAAACAAAACTGATGTAAGATGTAGCTAGCAGGTACCGATTTTGGGTGTCATAGGGGTGCTAATCATTTTCCATGCGTAACCAACTCTTGAACTCAACCAATAAATCTTTAACGATGTAGATAATGAAATCGATGTTTCAAGTTTAGTAACTCGAAACATCAGTCTCAAAAGGCATCTGATCACGCCTAGCCCAAAATGATTGGTGGCAATTATCGCAAGATGGCCCAAATATAAATCTAACTAGCCCGACTTAAATTGCTGAGTGTACCCCTCGTTTTGATATATATATATCTATATATCATTATTTCCTTTTATTTTTAGGGGCCCACATCATTATTAATATTATTTTTTTATTTTTTTATTTTTCATGTTTGGAGATTAAGTTTTCAAGATGAATCACTCACTCGACTTAACTCTAAACAATCATTACAAAACAACCATTTATTTTGGAGTTGCCGCCAATCTTATTTTGGCTATGTGAGATTGGACACCTACTGGAGTTTATATATTAAGGATTACAAAACCCTTAAAAACAAATTTTGAAGTCTATATTCATATTTTGGCTAGGTGAGATTGGACACCTATCGGAGTTTATATTTTAAGGATTACGAAACCCTTAAAAACAAATTCTAAAGTCTATATTCATATTTTAGCTAGGTGAGATTGGACATCTATCAGAGTTTATATTTTAAGGATTACAAAACCCTTAAAAACAAATTTTGAAGTCTGCATTCATACCAAAGATCACTTGAAAGGGTCTGAAAGTTAGTTACAATCACAAGAAAAGATCGACCTTCTCGTGATGCCCAACTATGGCACCTTATTAATTATGTGTTAACATAAATTTTGGTTTTTATTTGGTTTCAATATTTGATATTTAATTATAATTTTCATATTTTAAAAGTTAAGTTTTGCAAAACAAATTTATTTTTTTGGATGGGAAAAGTGGGTTTTTAATATTTTTAGAAATCAAAATATCTTCTGTACCCTCATGCAGAGCCAAGAGAACATGAAAGTTTTTATCATTTTCTTTCAAACCTCACTGAAGAGCCAATGGAATATGAAAGATTTTACTTTTTCTAAAAATTAAAAAAATATCTATTTTGATTTTAAAGAGTGTCTCGTTATTTGAATAATCCGTAGAACCCCTTACATATTTTGGTAAGAATTTCACATATTATTTTAACATCGGAGCATTACTTTAATTTATAAAAATATTTGATTTTGTTAAAAAATTAAGAAAATAATCGAAGACTCAAAAATGTCTAAAATGATGAACCTAACCCAAATGTATATTTTTAACATAAAATTATCCCAATAATCACATAAGACTTGCTTTTAATGCAAAATTACAAAAATACCCTAGGGTATACCTTGACAAAAATGATGATAAAATCAAGAACCTAACCTAAATATACATCTTTGGCATAAAAGCATACCAATGACTACCTAGGAATAAGCTATAAAAAAATATCAAAATGTCCTTAAGGTATACCTTTCACGTAAAAGTATCATGGTACCTTAGTGGACACTAAAATGATCATGAAATGATGAATCTATCCTAAATACACGCCTTCGACATAAAGCATCCCAGTGAATACCTAAGATTCGGGTCTAAAAAAAATTACCAAAATACCTTTAAGGTATACCTTCAACGTATACATATCTTTGTAACCTAGAGGACTGGATGACATCATACCAAATGAACCTACTCCTAATGTACACCTTCGACATAAAAGTATCTAGGTGACCACATAGGACTCGATTTTGAATAAATTACTAAAATACCGCTAAAATATACCTTCGACCTATACGTATCCCAGTAACCTAAAGGGCTCAAAAATGATATGAAATGATGATTATACCCTTCATGGGTAATTTAAATATCAGGATTGACCTAAAATGCACAAATTACAAATAGGCCCCTTAATCTTTTTGAAATTGCATTTTGTAACCTAACAAAAAATCGAGAAAATATGAAAAATTTTAATAATTTCTACACCCTTACAAAAGACCATAAGAATGTTAGAAATATTTTCAAAATGTAAAAAACATCATATTAATTCTGAAATGCAAAGTTTTTTTAATGGTCTTCAATATTTTCTAAATTTGCAAATTTAGTCCCTATACAAAATAAAATCATAATTAAGCATAAAATTTATCACATAAAATTATGGAAATCATACAAAAATCATATAATAAATTTTTTAAAATTACAAAATAACCACAAAATGGTAGAAAATGCAGAAAACATATTCATACACATCAAATAAACATGAAAACATTTTCACAAGTATACATAAGTAATCATCCAAGCATGGTTAGCCTCGAAACAAAATTTTCCATTTTTATAATTTAGTTCTTACATAATAGAAAATTACAAATTAACACAAAACACATCATGAAAAGTCACAAAAATCATAGTAAAACTCATGATTTGGCCAAACACTATGGCCACAAAACAATTTTTTAACATTTTACAAATTACTCCTTAAACTTTTTAAAATTACCAGATGGCCCCAAATGGCATAAAATGCATAAAACATATCCAAATATGTTAAGCTACCCACAAAGATGATTCTAAAAATGCCCACGAGTAATCAGGTAAACTTGGATGGCCATAAAAAATGTTTTATAATTTTTACAATTTGGTCCCTAAGATTTCCAAAATTAAAACATCATAAAATCAGCCCCTGCATGATTCTACCAGCATGATATTTCAGCAAAAAATAATTTTTTCATGACATATTTTCATAAATATCAATACAGATGCATGTTAGAATTTTACTAAGCATGAATAAGTGTAAAAACATAAAAAGTGAGTAAATCAAAATAAAACAAGGTGAAAATATTAAGAAAAACTATACAAACATTTTTTCATGAAAAGAACAATATATACATCAACAAATACAAACAATCTCAAAGAAAATTAAACTATTTCTAATAAAAAATAAGTAAAATAACAAAATCAAAAGCTTGATCATAGCCATCATACTTGGCCTTCCAACATAAATAAAAATCCATGAGCACAAGTATTCATTTGGCTTATTAAAAAGAGGAATCAAACAAGAAATAAACAAAAATTAAGAATTTTACAAGAATTTTACCTTGAAAGTGCTTGAAAATTTAGGTATTTTTTTAGTGTTTTTATTTTTTTTGTTGTTTTTTCTATGGAAATTGCTAAAGCCTAAAGACTTTTAAATGAGGAAAACCACTACTTATTTATAGTGGGTGAAGGACGGCAAAGGTGGAAGGCTTTCACCAATTTCTACAAATTTCTTTTTATTTCATTTATTTTAGATTTTAGATTTTTATTAATTTAGATTTGACATTATGTTTGTCTTTTAGTGGGTGATGTCATGCATGACATCATCAAAGTCTAGAGAATTTTGAAAGATATTTGTATAATCTGTAAACTTATACCGTACAAATTAGTTAGAATGATCAAATTGTAAAAAATAAAAATTATGTTTTTGAAACAAAATTTCATACAATTGAATTTAATCTAATAATAAAAACAATTTTTAATTTACAGAAAAAACATAAAAATGACAAACTCATAAAATTTTATGAGAAAAACCTTTACCGAGAAAAATTATTATATGTAAAAAAATATAAAACTCATAAAATAAATTAAAAATTTCAAAACTGATTTACTATGATTTAAACAATAATATTTAAAGAACTTTAAAAATTATCACTTGGGAAAATCTTTTCGAAAAAATTTACGAAGTGAAAAACTCTATATTTTGAAACAGAAGAATTTTGAAAGAAAATGCAAAACTCATAAAATAAATTGAATTTAAAAAAAAATGATTTAATGTTAGTTAAATGCAAAATTTTAAAGAATTTTGAAATTCAAAACTCGAGAAAATTTGACCAAAAATTTTGTAGATTAAGAAAAGCTCATATTTTAAAATTAGGAAAATTTTCAAAAATATGTTCAAATTTAGAAAAATGAGTTTTATCCATCATGTTATTCAAAATATTAATTTATAAAAATAATAAAGATGAAAAATCTAAAATTTGAAATAACTTATAACCGAAAAAATTTTACGAGTATGATATTTTTTTGCAGTACTACAAAAAATTTAAGATAAATTATAAAAATGGACAACATGACGCCTCGTGTTATAAAATGTCAATATAATTTTTTCCTTGATTATTTTTAATTTTTCGAAGTGTATATCGGCATAAATACCATACAGGTATATGTAAAAATATACAATGGTCAACTTCCTAATTTCAACAAAAAATTCTTGAAAAAATTCCTAAAAATGGAAAATTTGACCTTAGTAACATTCTTAGAAACAAATTTCAAAATTTTACAAGTATAAAATTAAAAGTTAATCATTTTACCTTGAAATTAATTTTTCTTTATCCTAGATTTACTCTATATGACCCTTGAAATAGCGCTAATTATGTCACATGCACCTACAATCATTGAAGGATAGTTAGCTAGGCCTTGAAAATGTACATTCTCCTAAAGAAAATTTACCTCTATTGGAAAAAGTGCCTAATTTTGTATCTCAGATATTTTTGGACTAACATAAAAGGGGCACGGGACAAAATTAGGTGTTTATAGCGACTCCAAATCTTGAAACTTCATGGTTGCCAGCCAAGATCAATTAGACGAATGATTTATTTAAGGATCTTGTCCTCCTACTCTCACATAATCACACTTAAACCAAATCCCAATAACGGGATATCCTAAAGGCATCCGTATTATTTTAAGTCAAGCACTTCATCTGAGTGATTTGGTGTTGGCAATGGCACATCGCGACAACTTGGCAACTCCACTGACAACCAATTTAGAGAGTTAAGTCTACAACTAGCCATATCTTGCTTGGTTGTTGATTTTTTTGGTTTTGATCATTATTTAACTATAATCCCCTTTCATATATGTCTACTAGTATTTTACTTTTCATGATTTTTGTCTCAATTATGAAGATTACCTTGTTCCCGAATAAATATCAATCCAATAAGTTTAGTAATAAGGGGTAAACAAAGGTTTAATCATTTCCTTAACACACATTGTTGCACTTGCATTTGCATTAGATTCTCACCGAACTCATAGTAGGATTAGGGTCCTAAATATTAAGAGGAAGTTAACTATTTATGGGAAATCTCGAGGTAGTAAGTAATCAGATTACAAAAATTTTATAAATAACACATGAATATGGCAATAGAAATAAATCAAAGAAACTAATCTGATACTCTATAAACAGGATCAACTTGCAAGATCTTTATTAATCTTTTAGATCAAGAAACCTGAAGAATTTTTTAAGATTCAAACATACGTCAACCTTGAAAAGTCTTTTAGCAATTCATGACCCAATTACAATAAACACTAAGCTCAATTGTCATAAACCAAAGCTGTCCAAGCATCTAGCCCCTAATGGTTATCCATACAAGTGAGCCAAAAAGCCTTTAACAAGGAAGAGACTTTGTTTCCGAGAGCCATGCTAGCAGCTTAGATTTCAATAAATCTTTTTTTGCACTTAGAAAACCTTGATTCAATAATCAAATAAAGAATAAAACTGATTTTCTTCTTGTTTCAATGGAGATTGCATAATATCTTATAAAACTATGAGAGAGATATCACTAACTTCTTTTTGGGTCTTCTTGGCCAAATTCTAAAGCCTCCAATAAGCTATGAGGGAAAGCAAACATAGGTTTATATAACCTAAGGCTTAAAATTTCAATTTATAAAAAATTACAATTTTGCCCTCGTCTACATGAACTTTTTCAAATTGGGCCTGAGTAACCATTACTTTTATTAGACATATAAACCTAGTTTTAATTTAATTTCTACTAATCACCCTTGTGTGTGTGGCCAATAAATATAAAAATAGCATAACTAAGAATATGTTATATTTATAGACCAAGATTGGCATCAAATAATGCATTATGGCCACCCAACATGCAAGGAGTATTAATATAGTTTTGACAAGCCTTTTATTGTACAGTATCTCAATGTAATAAATATCCTTTCATCATATATCCTGGAATTAGCAATAACATGGTTCAATGTATACTCTTAGCTCATTCCATATTAGTATGCAACCCCTATGTATTAATTTCATAACCAATATTGCCTTGGCCAAAGACTTTGAGTTACACGGGCTAGGTACATTTGATATATGTCCCTTCATGTCACTTGGGGCGATGAATCCTTTCTGGACCACTCATTCACCTACCATATGATTTATGCCATACCCCAAACCATGCTTCCATAGGCATCCATCTATTATGGACCCATTCGTGATGTAATCAAAGTGTGACACTTTTCATATGAAATGACCTGCTGTCACAAGTCTAAGGATCACTTACACTACTGACACATAAGAGTATTTCCATAGACGTTTGAGTGAAATACCAAATGGAACTATCATAGTGGGTCATGTTCAGTGACCTCGTTACCATAACAAGTACCCATATTATGCCCCTCGAGTATCTCTATACCTCAACTTATGAGATCAGTTGCATGCATCAAGTGCATGGAGGCTTACATATGCTACCCTTGTATATTTTCATTGCCCTATTTTAACAATACGATGACCAAGAATATTTTTAGAAACACAGCTTTGATGAAGAGGGATCTCATAATTGCAACTCCTTATAATTCCTTTACAAGGCTAATGTGTTTCATTGGCTTTATTTACATAAGATATCTATAAGAATTTTACAATTAAACCTTATGGATAAAAAAATACCTTTATAACATTAATTAAATATAATGTTTGATTACATGAAATCACTAAATGCTAAAGCCAAAACAATTGGGTTGTAGGGTTACACTAATACTCTTCACCTTCGTGAGTAACCCTTCGCATAGACATAGCAAAAACTTTAAAGGTGTAAATTACATGTGTCTTTTGTGAGTAACCCTCCGCATTTGCATAAGGAAATACGTCCACCACTTGAATCCTTTCTGCCAAGCCTATGATACATCTAGGATCAAGGTGACTTGGTTGTCTTTACTAGACGGAAGAGCGATTTGGATATTGTAGTAAATGTTAATTCAAACCCATATATTGAGTTTTACAAGCTAAACCATGTCAAACCATACCAGAACACTATTTAAATAACCTAGAGAATAGGAACACTCGAGGATACCTTTACTCCAACATCTCATAGTTATGTAGGCGATGATGAATGAACATTATGACCCATATTCATCATTTCGTGTCTTAAGAGACATCTAATATCTCATTTCTTTGTCGGCATGCCATAATACTGTCTGATCAATGGCTAACCCTTATCATTAAGTGAGTGGAGACAGGTAAAGGTTATCACTTACAAGGCCCCATATTACCTTAAAAAAAGTCATATTTGACCTGAATAAGCCGTTATGCTATCCAAATGACAACATAACGCATATTTGCCATGGGTGGTGATAAATTAAAATCACCAATTAGCCAATTAGTTTTGCCTCTATGAGGAACCACATTGTCATAATGTATTGAGACACGTATCTTAACATATTAGAGAAAACAACACTTTGAATCATTATAGGGCCCTAGCTACTCGGACGAATCGCTCATTTAAACCTCTCGTACAAAAATACAAGTGTGACTAGGTTAAGGAGTTACCGCTGATCTTTTTTGGCTAGGTGTGATCAGTCATCTATTAAAACCATTCACTAAAGAGTAACGAAACAATAGAAGAATGATTTTACGATCTACATATGCTAGAGATCTATAAAGTTGGGCTCAAAAATTAGTTACACCATAAGTAAGGACATGGTGCCGTTTGTGATGCCCAATAATTAGTACCAATTAATCACACGTATTCGGATTTGTTTTTCTTGATTCAAATCATATATATTCAATCACACTCCACCTTTTTATTTCATAAAAATCAAAGATATATCATGTAAATATGTATCCCAAAACTTTTATCAAGACTAGCTTGAATTTACAACTGATTCAGAGCAAAAATCACTTATAATGGAAAAACTCTATAAAAGTATTTAACCCTACAATATTCATTAATTGATTCAATTTTCAATATTTTTCTATCAATTTTGACTCTATTCAAAAGAAATCACATAATGGTACAATTAGACTAAATTGAAGCAATCATAGCTTCAGAAACAAAGTTAAAAATCAACTTAATTTAACTTAAATTGGAAGCTTTAATGTGAGACACTAGTGACCTTTATGGAACACTCTTAGATCTATTCACACACTAACATGACCTCCAAAATCAATTCTGAGGCATCTTGAAGATAAAACCTAGAAAAACTTGAATCAAGAAATATATTTAAACTTTCAAGCTTCCTGAATTTATTCTGAACTATTCCTATCACGTAAAATCATTAAATCAAATTGTATGAATGCTGACTCATAGTACTTCAACCTAAAAGTATTAAAAAATGATAGAAAATCATGTTGGCTATTATGTAAATTTTTTAATTCAACACTATTGCATCAGCAATATGTCCAAACAACTTTTTTTCCAAATTTTTTTCCCGATTCATCTAGAATATCCACTAGATGAGCCATACAACTTTTATTAAAAATATGAAAAAATACAAAAAAAAAATGATTATCACCAAGAATAGTCCAAAATACTGATCAGGCACTGAAATAAAGTAGTGCAAACAGCTTGTGTTCTAGAATTTTTCTATAGTCATTCGATTGTGAAATCAAAACTTTTTAAGGTCTACAACCTAACGAAAATATTTCTTTTTTTATGAGACTACTGTGTTAGATTGAGATTTTTCTATATTCATCCAATTATGAAATCAAAAGTTTCAAATGCAACGCAATCGTTAAAGACTACAAGAAAAATACAAAAATTCTTAAAGTCTATAACCTAACCAAAATATTTCCTTTTTATGAGACAATCATGTTAGACTACAAGAATAAATCTGATACAACTTGTGATCACAAAGCATTTTGTCAAATTTTTATAACACATTTCTGGATGTTTGAATATCTAGCAATGAAACCAAATAGACTCTATGAATATCCTATGTATGGAAAAAAACAAAGACTTTTAAGTGCTAAGACCTAGATTATGTTTTCTGACATTAGCGATATGCTTCAAAGCCATGCGAATGTCTCTACTTTCATTGCTCTTATTTATTATTATTTTTTCTTAACAAGAAAGAAGCACACCAATGCCATTCAGTTGTGTGATGAAACTAGCAACAAAAGTGACACCAAACCATACATTTTAACTCACCTAAATTTCATGTAATGACCCTCATGAAGGCTTACTAAGTTTAGACTCAAACAAAACATGTTCTTACACTTAGAAAATATTTATATTGGCTCCATTCAGATCTAAATCAACCTAGGTTACTTAATATCCCTAAATTGCTTATAAAAAAAGCTTATTCAAGTCAATTAAACCTTGGCCCACTGTAGACACCTAAATTTATCTATGCCCCTTTTTTAATAGTCTTAAATATTCAAGAACGAGAATCTAGTGGTCACCTTGGTAAAGGTTGACCTTTTCTGAGCAAATTGGGCATTTTTAAGACTGATTTATTCATATTTAAAGGACTATGTATGCATGTGCCAGAAATCATGCAATTTAGAGGATTGATCTTTGATAAAAAGATGGATATTTAAAAAATTTTGGTTTTTAAATATTTTCTTATCAAATTTTGGAAATTCATTTTTACGGATGATATCACGATCAAATTTTCCATTTTAGGAATTTTTTTAGATTATTTGTAAAAATTGAAAAAGTTTACTGTTGTATATTTTTACCAACACCTATGTAGTATTTATGTCGATATGCATACCAAAAAATAAAAAATATTCAAGAAAAATTATATAGTATTTTATACCACAAGGTTTCAAGTTGTTAATTTTGCTAATTATTTTTAAATTTTTCAAGTATTATGAATATTTTGCTCTTGAATTTTTTTGGTAAAGACTTGTTTAAGACTTTGGATTTTCATCTTTACCATTTTGTAAATTAAAATTTTGGATAATTTGTTGTATTTAACTTATTTTATGTAACTGCAAGAGTAACAAATTACCTAAAGTTCTTATTGATAATGGGTTAGCCCTAACTGTAATACCTATGTCTTGTTTAAACAAGCTCCCCATTGATGTGTCTTGTATCAAGCATAGTCATACAACTATGAGTGCATTCAATGGACCTCTAGAGAGTTTATGGGAAACATCACCATCCCACTCCAAATTGGCCCTTTTACTCATGAAGTAGACTTCCATATAATGAACATTGCTCCATCACATAATTGCCCATTAGAAAGGTCTTGGATCTACTCTGCTAGGGCAGTAGCATATCGCTACATTAGAAATTAAAATTCATTGTTGAAAAGACAAAATCATCAGTATCAAAAGAGAAAAGGACATTACTGCTACTACTTCGACTAATACCCCATTTGTTGAACCCAACGAGGATGCTTCAAACTCCTTGTTTTAGTCTGTCAATTCATTAACACCACTTATGTTAAAGAGGGTTTGCCAATGGTTAAGCCATATTTATCGAGTAGTACCCACATTTGTCTTAAGTTGATGATAAGGTACTCAAGCTAAAAAAAGGATCAAGAAAATGCCTTTAGTGAATTGTCAGAGCTCTAAAAGTTGTCAACTAGATAGACAAGAGAGGGTTGGGGTTTAAATTGAATGTGCAGTTGCAAATAAAGCAAGCTCAAAAAAATTGTGAGAAGAGAATGGCCTACCAATTGGGTCAATAGTTGGGATAAAAACCCATAACATTTTTGCCATTGCAAGAAAGCTTTTGTCCAAATGCATCAACCTAGATTAAAGTAAACATACTAGCTCAACACTACAATGATTAATCTCAACATGGCATTCGGAGATTTCTCTATCAATGCCATCAATGAGCCAAAAAAATCAGCAATGGATAGTAAGAATAGTATGTGCCTTCTATAATTTATTCCAAGGTTTGGAGTAAAAAAATTCTTGTGCTATTTAAATCTAATTCAAAGTAATGCTGGAGCCAAACTTAGATGCTCCTCTTCAAGAGCATTATAGGATCTTTTGTATGGGCATACTTTTATTAAGTATTATTAATAAAAATGACTAAGCATGATGTATTTCATTTTTTGTGTCTCATTTTTCTTGTCAACCCTTAGACCTTCCTACAAAATTTTTATGTCTATGTTGTTCTCTTTCCATGTTTTCAGGTATATCGATAAAAATGATAAGAATATTCTTCCTAAAATTTTTAAAATTGATTTTGAGCAACTGATTTGCTCTAGCGAGGTTGAAATTGAGAGAGATTTCAAAGAAAGCCTTATGCCACCCAATCTAATAAGGTTAATTAAATAGGAAAAGAAATAGATCTTGCCCTATAAGGAACCTACTAAAATCATAAATCTAGAAAGAGAAGAAAAGAAGAGAGAAGCCAAGAGTGAAATTTTCTTAAACCTTTCCAATCAAACTAAATTGATCAACATTCTCTAAGAATACCAGTATGTATACACTAGTCTTACAAAGATATGCCCGGCTTATACAGTGACATAGTGGTTCACAAACTTCCCCCAAGACCCAAATGTAAGCTTATAAAACAAAAGCTTAGGAGAATGAAACGATGATGCTTTTGAAAGTTAAAGAGGAAGTGAAGAAGCAATTTAAGGAAGGATTTCTCAAAATTGCTATGCACCTTGAATGGATAGCCAACATAGTCTCAATCCCTAAAAAAGATGGAAAAGTATAGATGTATATAGATTATAGGGATTTAAACTGGGCTAGCCCTAAAGATAACCTTACATCAAACACTATGATAGACAACAACATAAAAAATTCGCTATTTTCCTTCATAGATGGGTTCTTAGACTGCAATCAGATTATAATGGCACTGGAAGACATAGAGAAAACCATTTTTATGACAATATAGGGTACTTTTTGCTACAATGTTATGTCTTTTGGACTCAAGAACATTGGGGTAACCTATCAGAGAGCAATGCGATGCTATTTCGTGACCTTATGCATAAGGAGATGGAGTCTATATGGATGAAATGATTGCCATGTCACCAAAAAAGGGTCAACATGTTTCCAATCTTTGAAAGCTCTTTAAACGATTGCGTAAATATCAACTCAAGCTGAATCTAGCTAAATGCACCTTCAGCATCACTTTCGATAAACTATTCGGCTTCATTATGAATGCAAAAAGAATAAAAGTTAACCCCGACAAAGTCAAGACTATTCAAAATCTACCATCACCTTGCACCCAAAGAGAGGTAAAGAGTTTTCCAGAAAGGTTAAACTATATAGCTAGATCTATATCTCAGTTAACAAACAAATACTATCCAATCTTTCAACTATTTCAAAAATAAAACCCTAAGGAATGGAAAGATGAGTTGCAAAAAGTCTTTTACAAGGTCAAACACTAATTATCTAACCCATCAGTACTTATGCCATTAATGCTTAGTTGACCTTTAATCTTGTATCTATTAGTTTTTGACAAGCCTATAGGCTATGAATTAGGTCAACATGATGAATCAAGTAAAAAGGAATAAGCTATTTATTACCTGAGAAAAACATTCACATAATGTGAAAACAACTACTTTACAGTTGAGATATTATGTTGTGCTCTAGCTTAGACAGCTCAAATGTTAAGGTAATACATGCTATAACACATCATATGGCTATCGCTAAATTCGATCCTATCAAATAATTACGCAAGGCCCCTGCATTGTCAAGAAGACTAGAGATGGAAAATCTTGCTTTTCAAGTATGATATTACTTATATGAACCAAAAAGCCATTAAAAGTAATGCATTAGTTGACTTCTTAGCAAGCTGAGCGGTGAATGACTATGAGCCATTAGATTTCAAGTTCCCAAATGAAGATCTAATGTGCATGTTTGAGGTAAAAGAGACTTTTAATTCCAGTCAATCTTGGAAAATATACCTTGATTGAGCTTCAAACGCATTATGGCATGGAATCAGAACAATTTTGATTTCACCAGATGAAGACTGCTACCCTTTCACTACAGATTGAACTTCAATTGTACCAACAACATAGCTGAATATGAGGCATGTGTCATAGGACTTCAAGCTACCATTGAAAGGGGTATTACGACTCTATAATTGTTTAAAGATTCAACCTTGGTAATCTATTAGCTTTGAAAAGAATAAGAGATTTGAGATGCAATACGAGAAGCTAATCTCTAAACTAGGATAAGAATTTAATGAAATCAACTTCTAGCATTTACCTTGGAAGGAAAACCAAATGGCCAATGCCCTAGTAACCTGGGCTAATGTTCAAAGTAAACTAAGAGTCAGAGATTACACCTATTTAGATAAGCACCTATGAAGCTTTGACACATTGCACAATATGGAGAAAAAGAAAGGTAGACTACCATTGTATCATCATATGCTCCAATATAGTAGGGATCAATAATACCCTTATCACACTACAAAAACCAAAAGGAAAACCATCCGAAGGATACAAGTTTTATTCTGGACAACAAAATTTTACATAAAAAGGCTAAGATCAAGTAGTACTTCATTGTGTAGATGCTTCCAAAGCTAATAGAATCCTAAAAGAAATCCATGAGGGAATCTGAAATATGCATATCAATAGACACTGAACGGGAAAGTAAATCTTAAGATCTAACTATTATTAATTGACCTTCAAAAAAGACTGCATTGACTATTCTTGAAAATGCCATAAATGCCAAATCTATGCAGACAAAATCCATGTCACTCTATCACCTTTGCATGTAATGACAACCTTATGGCCTTTTTTTATGTGGGGCGTGGATATGATCCAACTATCACTCTTAAGGCTTCCACTAGGCACCAATTCATTTTGGTTGTAATTGATTATTTTACTAAATAGTTAGAAGCTGCTTTGTCTGCCAATGTCACCAAATCCATCATACATAAATTTATGAAATCGACATTATTTGCATATATAAACTCCTTAAATAGACCATCACAGACAATGCACATAACTTAAAGAACAACATGATGCAAGTAGTTGTTCTTAATCTAAAATTCAGCATCATAATTTAGTGCTATACCACCCAAAAATGAATAGGGCAGTTAAAGCTGCTAACAAAAAATTAAAAAATAGCTGAGATACACAAAGACTAGCATAAGAAGCTATTTTGTGCATTGCATACCTATTGCATAGTATTTTGGACTTCTATGGTGCTATGTCATTCTTCATAGTCTTTGGGATAGAAGTCGTTCTACCTATTAGGGCTAAGATCCTTTTACTTAGAGTTTTAATGGAATCATAACTCGAAAAAGCTAAAAGATAAGAGATCGATATGAGCAACTTTATCTCATTGACAAAAAAGCAATGGCTATCAGTTATGGGCAAATGTATGAAAAGCATATAATAAGAGCCCATAAGAAGAAGGTTTGTCTTCATCAATTTCAAAAAGAAGACTTAGTGATTAAATAGATTCTTCTAATCTATAAAAATGCTCGAGAAAAATTGACCCCATACTAGGAAGGACCCTATGTAGTAAAACAAGACTTTTTTGTGGAGTTTTTATCCTAATCGAGATGGATAGCAATGACTTGCCTAACCTGTCTACTAATTCTATCAAAAGATACTATGCTTGAGAAAGATTTTAGGATGAAAACTTAAGAGGCCATCATATGATCCCAAACCTTAGATGGAAACCTAGAAAGGCATTCGAGCAAACAAACTTACTCGAGTTGAAAACCCCAAAGGGTGGCTCAAGCAATCAAATCCTATGTTTACCTAACCAAACCTAGACTAGCACTTAACCTATACATCATACCATGACCAAAATACCAAATCATTACCCGACTTTCTTGTTCTACCCTAATCTAACATGCTAAACTCCACTCTTAACTGAACATAGAGAAAATGAAAAGCAATGTCTACCTAACTATAGAGCAACCACCATATCATGGGGCAATCTAAAAGGTTATTCAAAGATTGGCCAGGAAAGATTAATTGTTCATGAAAAGTCTCCAAAAGTGCTTAATAGAAGATTTACGTTATTACCATTAAAAAGTGCCCTTTGCCTAGAAAAATTTATCCTTATATCTCTTTGTATATCTCAAAATTCTTTATAAATTCTACACTTTTTCTTTGCAAATGAACTATAATTACTTGTTTCTCTTTCACATTATTTTGTCACACTTGTATTTCATATTGCATCATATTTATCATTTAGTTTATAATGAGTGATAAATAGATAAAACTAATAATAGGATTTCCTAGTATTACTTCAAAAAAGATGAAAATTTTAAAAAAACATTTTTTCACATCTAAAGATCAAGACTGAAACTTGGAACCACAATTGGTCTTACCCTTAGACTTTTTTATTCTGAAAAATGCTTAAAATCTTTCTCCTCAACAAGCCTTAACTGAAAAGCAAAGCTAAACCATCCATTTCTAATACAAATCAAGTAACCCGGACTACTGAAAGCAACCTTTCAATTAAACCAAAAATCAGCTTACCAAATTTGTAAGTGACCTTGGTAAACAAAAAAAATTCAAAAATAGGTCGGTCAAGCTTAAAGAGCTTCTTTCGTAATCATGGGCCATTTGTACCCTCTGAAGATAGCTTTAACCATTTAGGGCCCCTGAATATTAAGAGTAGGAGTGGTAGACCTTGGGACAAGAAGACATCCATAGGAACTTTTAGATGGAAGGCAACTCGAAATGCCATAAGTTATTATTGGATTAGACTTTAAAATCATCACACTTATGCCATTCAAGCATGCATTTTTCTCCTATGCATCATTCATGGAATAATTAATAATTTTTCAAGAACGGACTTTTGATTCCAAAAGTCCCAATCTAGCAAAAAACCTAAAGTATAGTTTCCTGCTTCTATAAAGCCTGGAGGGACTCCAAGTAAGAACTCTTAACCCTATGAGCTCATAAATTAAAAAGCCATCCAAGTATCTTAACTCCGCTATCCTTTCAGTCTAAGAAGAGTTAGATGTTTAATTCCCTTTAATCCATAAAGAGCTAGATGCTTATTATTCTATCCGTAAAAAGCTAAAAGCCAATTGAGTCTGTCTATATAGAGTTACTCACCAATTGAGTCTATCCATAAAGGGTTGGGCACCTATTGAGTCAATCTACAAGGGTTAGATGCTTATTGAGTCTATCCACAAAAAGTTGGGCATTAATCAAATCTATCCATAAAGAGTTAGACACTAATCAAGTCTATCCATAAAGAGTTGGGCAATTGTCAAATTAGTCCATTGAAAAGTAAATGCCTATCAAGTCTATCCATAAAGAGTTAGGCACTAATCAAGTCTATTCATAAAGAGCTAGGTACATATCAAGTCAATCCACAAAGAGCTAGATATCTATCGAGTCCATCCACAAAGAGCTAGGCACTAATTAAGTTCATCTATAAAGAGCTAGGCACCTATCAAGTCAATCCATAAAGAGCTGGACATCTATTTAAGTTGGTCTATAAAGTGTTAGCATCAATCTAGTCTTTTCATAAAAAGCTGGGCACTTGTCAAGTCTGTCCATAAAGAGTTGGAGGCCTATTGAGTCTATATATAAAGTGCTAAACGTCTATGGAGCCTGTCCATAAAGAGCTCAGCACCAATCTAATCTATCTAAAAAGAGTTGGGCATCATCGAGTTAAAGTCTATAGTTAGTGCCTGGCTAGGGAGTCAAACCTTAGAAAACCTAAAAACTTAGTAGAGAGGTTAAACCCTGCAAGAACTTATTAAAACATTTTTATCAATCCTAATTGCTGCCAATAGCCCATGCCCAGCATGGTCAAACATTAATTAGATTCTTTTTGCAGGCAATCAAGAGGCATCATTCTACCATAGAGAAAATAGTGCCTATTTGTCTTTGCCATATTCCTAATGCTTAGCAATAGCCAAAGAAAGTTAGCTATAGACAACCTATTCTGTCAAAGCCAACATCCAAGGCATCAAAGGTTATCATTTGAAACACTGTTGGATGTATTCAAAGAGTGTGGATTGGTTCATCATTGTTTTAGGCTAAAGTAAGGTGTTCGGGAAGTCGAAGATATGGAAAATCTACATTTTCACATGCAAGTATTAATACACAACCCTTATGTGTTGATATGGGACCTCATGTCATCAAATTTCAAAATTTTAATATTTGTATTTATACAGAAGTGTATTGTATTAATGCTTGGAGTATTGTATCGATACATGGGCCAATGGCATTGATACAGACTTATGTCATAGCTAAAATTGTAATTTTTAGGTAGCAAGTATTGATACAGAAGTGATGGTATCGATACAACACGTTTTCTATTGATTCCATGTTTAAAGTATCGATACATTTTGGGTTTTTTGCATAATTGCATCAATACAAAACACATTATGTCGATGCTTAAGACTATTTCAGCTTGATTCGAGCCATTTTCCACCTGTCATTCTCTTGCATCAAAACTCAAACTTTGTCATGACTTTAACCTAAAAAATCATTCAATATTTAACATAATTTCATATAAATCATGTAGATTTCAATTTTTTAGGCCTTAAACATTGGATTGATACATTTTGGAGAGGTATATTAAGCTTGGCATGAGGGCATTTCATGAGAAGATCTGATTTAATGAAGGCCAAAGATAAGATTACTCATTGATCAGCCATGAATAGTTTTCTTTGTCTGTAAGAATCAAGATCAACCAATGAATGTTGAAAGCACACCTTTTAGTACCATGACTTATCAAATGATACATGCAAAATGCCCCTTTGTTAGGTTATTTTGATGGTGTGGACCTCTTTAAGGTGATTTTGATACTCAGTAGATATGACCTTGACCTTAAAAATCACTTTCCATTTTACTATTCCTATAGCTCCCTTTTCGCCCTTCCTAAAACCTCTCATTTCCTTTATTTTCACCTCCTAAACTCCCCTCATTGATATCATAACCAGAAGCTTCTTCTTTTATCTTTTTCTTGCTAATTAATAGTAAAGAGAGGGAGAAAAGAAAGCTAAAAGTCTGCTACACATTTTCCCTTACACCTACTGCTAATGCTAAGTCAAATTCAACTTTAAAAATTAATTCCACCTAAAAAGCAATTTAATGAGATTTTTGGGATATTCTTATGCTAATCCTTATCGAGTTACCTTTCTAAAGATACTTTATTTGCCCTCTGAAGCCTTTGAACAATCCCAAAATAAATTCAGGAAGGTGGATAGTGTGATGCTCTCTTATATTTTTTTGACTAAGAGACAATTAATTGAATTTGTTCGAACCACTTTTGTTAGGCATTCAAATGCCTTAAAAAGAAATTGATTAACTATTACCATGATGCCACGAGCCATAACATAAGTCTCACTAGGTTAGGATCAAGGCCCAAAGGAAAAATCTTTAATCTTAATATTTATTTCAAAGTTACCAATTTAAATAATACCCTATTTTCACCAAGAAAACTTCATTTTCTAAAAATTACTAAAGTTTTTATCTTTAAAGACTTCATCTCCCTTTTTGAGTGGACACTCCAACCTCGCATTTCAAACTTCACCTAAATTTTAAATTTTCTCTATCCCAGGTGTCCTAGGGCCTTTTAATCAAAATCTTCTTTTTCACACCTTAAGTGACAACTAAGTCCAAATGTGTCCCAAAATTGTCATTTCGATTATTCCTCAATAATCAAAGACAATTACTAGACACATTCAAGTTATCTCCCATTTCCTATGTTTTTTGTGTGTTTATTTTACATAATATTTATTATTTTATTTTTTGACTTACTAGCACGTTTCTTTTTGTGATTTCCATTTGGCACAAATATTTCCAAAATATTTTCAAAAATTACAAGGCAATGCTTTATTGCTATCTCTCCAGTGCCTGATACAAAATATCTAATTTTCAAAAAGGTTAAATCTATAGATCACTTTTAGTTAAAAAATCTCTATGTTTCCTACTATCTCTGAGGCACATATAAATTCAAATTTTCTTTAAAACTCAATTTTAATATTTTATACAAAATTTATGCATAAAAAGGGATTATATAAAAAATAATGACTTGTTAAAGCTGAGGAAATCAAAACTGATGTAAGCCATAACTAGCTAGTAAATTTTAAAAGTCACTAGAGTGCTAATCCTTCCCAACTGTAACCAACTCCTACACCCAACCAACAAATCTTTGGACCATGTGAAATTGATGTTTCAAGTTTCATAACTCAAAACGTCAATCTCAATAGGCATCCGATCATGTCTAACCTAAAATGATAGGTGCGACTTTTAAGTCTTTGGCCACTTCGTTATGGCCATCCAAGATTAATTAGACAAGCAATTCGTCTAACAGTCTTTCCCTCCTACTCTCACATCGTTATGCCTAATTCAAATCTCGATCAAGGGATATCCCAATGGCATCCCACTATTTTAAGTCAAGTGCATTTCATCCAAGCAATTAGAGTGTTGGCAAAAGCATGTTGTGATAGATGTTATCAAGAATTAAGAAAAAATTTATAAAAATTATTTTATGAAGCTCACATGGCCAAAATTTAAAGATCAATGTGCACGATATCATGATGTCAATTACCGTGAATTAGGCTATACCTACTACACATAATCCACACCCTATAAGCTCTAAAACCGCAATTGGGAATCCATATTCTTGGTGAAGTCTAGCTTGATGCAAAAATAGCATTTTAAAATTTCCAAAATAACATAAATTGTAAGGAAACATTAAACATAAAAGTAGTCCTGCGGATCTTCAGGAGGGAATTCACATGTATTATGCATTGTCAAATTTAATTAAATTAAATCACATCTAATCAGAAGCTTACCAAAACCTCAGATCTCATAGTCTTAAGTCAAACCAATCTAAAGGATTCTTGAAGAGGGGTGCTTATGGTGCTTCATCAGATTTACGAGGTCACGAGCAATACACTTGTCTTGCCTTTAACAATAATCCACATAGATGATAATGAGAGCTTTTTCAAGTATCAATAATTCTCCAGTGCTAGCCAAAAGACTTAAGGAGTCTCAATCAAAAGATGACTGCAATATGTTTTTTCCTTCACTCAATCTGAGAACAATTCTAGGATAGTGATTTCTCTCAAATAATGGAATAATGGTGCAAGGAGGAAAAAGCATAAATAGTGATAGTGGTGGTGTTTTTTCTTTTTAGGGTGGTGAAAATTAGAGAACTAGAGAGATATATTTTTCTCCTCTTTTTAATTCACTAAACAAGTGTTGCACTCTCTCACCATAATACAAGGTGTCACCCTACCTCAATCTTTTTAGCCAAATTCAACAAAAATTATTTTTAGAGACTTGTCATCAAAATCAAACTCTTTATTTAGGAGAAACTGTTTTGATCCTAAGTATGTTAATTCTAATTCCAACTCCTTTCACCAGAGTAGCTGAACCTTGTACACAAAAAATGACTAATGAATTCAGCCAAAGCGCTATGAACTAGGACTTAACTCTAGTTCGGTGCACGATTTAGCTAGGTTAGTTTCTATAAAGTTTAATCCAAATTAAAAATTTTAATTTATCTTATAAATTAATTAATTTACCAAATTTAATTATCAAAAAATTAAGATAAATAAGTAAAAAGTAAAAAGTAATTTAGCTAATTATCTATTCTTTTTATGAATTTTAATCTAAATAAAATTCATAAATTAAATTAAAATAATTTTAATTTAATAATAATCTTATTAATATTAATTATTAAAATAATTAATATTTTGATAAGATTATCGAGGAATTTAGGCAAGGGCATTAGCTACCATGTAATGTCTTAATTTAGACATTATCCATCTAAACATAGTATGTCTTAATTTAAAGATTATTTAGATAAGACAATCTTAGATTTCACAAAATCTAAATTTTTGGTCTTAAATCAATTCTTAATTGAACTTTTCAATTAAGTGCTTTATTTAATCATCTTTTATTTAATTACGTCAAAATTAATTAAATCTCAATTTTAATTTGATAATATCATCCTATTATGTGTGACCTATTAGGTTCTTAACATGTTGACAATGAAAATAATTAATCTAATTAATCATGTTCATAGATAAAAAGCAAAATCTAAGAACCCATCATGACTACCCAAATGTTAAAAAATCAATGTGACCTCATCAGAAGCTTTTAGTAACCGGCCTATGAGTGTAATATGGTCATTTCACCATATATTTTGGAATAAGCATGAACATGGTGCAGTGTTTACTCATGCTTTAATCCATGTCAGATCTTTCAACTCAAGTTAACAATCATGAATTTGTGAGGAACAATTCCTTATAATTCACTATGCTCTAGCCAGGGACTTTAATTCGATTAACCATAGTCAAGGTCATTTAGGATATATCTCCATTGTCACACAAAGTGGTGAATCCTCTTTACACCACTCATCCACCTACCATATGGACCATGCCATACCTAATACCACCATTATTTGGTATCAATCAACTCTAAACCCATATGAAATGACTTGCTATCACAAGTCTGAGAAGTATTTAAACAACCGGCACATGAAAACATATTCCATAGACATTTAGGTGACTAATAACAAATAGAGTTCTCATACAGGCCATGTTCAGTGAAGTTGTTTCCATAAAACAAACACCTATACACTATCCCCAAGTATCCCATGACTTCAACTTCTATGAGATCAAAGAGTTGTATGCATCAATATGTGGAGGCTTACCATATACTAGTCATTGTGCATTGTCAACACTCTGTCTTAACAATGTAATGACTAGGAACATTTTTAGAAACATGACTTTGATATAAAGGATCTAATCATCGTAATTTATTGCTGTCTTTGCAAAGTCATTGTGTTTCAAGGGCTTTATCTAATTAGAGTTTACATGATAGTCAATCATGCCACTAACATGAAGGAAAACATTTTTCACTATAAAATAGTAATATGTTTATAGTTAATTGAATGTGTATCCCATGTTCTAATCCAATTGGTTCAATAGCATACACCAATAAACTAGAGTTTGATTTTGAAAATTCTGAGAACAATCTACAAAAGAGAAAATTTTAAATTTTTGTGAAATTTTAAAAAATGGGGTTAAAAACTTCATATTGATGAAATATTTAGTCATTTTTAAAAAAAAGAGGTATTTTTTAGCAAGAAGATGGATTTTAGGTTAAAACTAAAGGATTTATAAAACATCAAAATTGATTTTGTTTAAAATGGTTGAGCCTTAGTCCGACCCTAGTAGGACCTATAAGTAACTCATGACCTATTGAGGTAATAAATGGACTTATTTTGAGGCATCCAAATACCTTAACAAGGTGAATTGGGATAAATACTTGAAGTAGGCTATGGCTAAAAATAGGAGACACCATTGCACTGTCTGGCTTTTTGGTTTCATTTCGGGCTCATCTAAGGGTTCTAAGAGGCAAACAGATACCATTAAATGATAACACTGCTAGGATTAATATAAAAATATCTTAAAATCCTAAAAAATCACTTTGTAAAAGAAAAATAATTTTTAAACTTGGATTCAGTTTAGCACTTACAACAAATGTAGGGAATAGGTGCAACAAATTTGAAAAATTGCCTTGGACTTATTTGGACTCGAAAAGTAAAAAATGATAGCTTTTTGAAAAGATAACTTCATGCAGCCTTCAGAAAAAAATATTTAGAAATTAAAGAAAAAAATATTTTCTAGGGTCAAAAATAGCTTGTAATGAAGTCTGATTGCTAGTCTTAGGGTTTTCAAACAAGGTCCGTTGGAAAAATCATAACTCCCTCATCAGAGCTCATCTAAAGGTAAACAAAATCTCATTAGAAAGGTGATTCGATGTCCTTTAGGTAATACTTTAAAATTAAAAAAAATGGTTTATGGCTTAAAATAATTTTTTCAACTGTGGGTTATGCTGCTACTAATGCTAAAATAGAGCAGTTTTAATTTTTTGAGTTTCCTAAGGCTAGAATCATGATACGGATATACAAATATCCATCACTGGGGTTCCAAGACAATGACATGGTTTCATAGGTTAATTCTAAGGTTTTAGACAAATGGGACAATGAAACGCCCATTAACCATGCCATTATCAACTATATCCATAGGGCTCAAGATTAATTCATGAAATCAAACATGTGGCAACTAATTTTTTTTTTTTTAAGCTAGAAAGTAGTGTTATTTGGTATTGAATCCAAACCTGAGTGAGTTAATATTACTACAAGATTGGGTCATTAATTTAGTAAAATAAATGTTAATTCTATTATTTGGTTTAATATTAATCTAACTTAGGGTGGGTTTTCAAAAAATCAATAAGCCATTCATCGAAAACACATCAAACAAGCATTATCAAAAACATTTAATGAACTAAAAATAATGACAATAGCATCCAAGCATTAAAGGCAAGAACAAGCATCACTAAGAGACATTTTAACAAGTAAACAATTCTTAAGATGCAACCAAATTCATGAATGACATGTAAATATGTAACATAGGTATAAAACATGGAGTATGGGATTAAATGAAGTAAAAATCATTCAAGCATGGTATAAGGCCTGGTCGAATAGAAGAAAAAGAATAAAAGAGAGGTTTCATCAATTAAAACACCAGATTATCATAAATCACCAGATTATCATAAATCACCATATCAACTCAAGTTTTATTATGAAAATGCATGTTTTCCAAGTTAGGTTCATGGTCATATGGTCATGGCTTGCAAAAAACGAATGCTATTAATGATGGAAAGATAAATAAAAGTAAAATGGAAGGGAAGAATATATCGTAAATGCTTTTAATCCAAGCTTTTTTCTTGCATTTCTCATTTTGGCTTCTCTCTCCCTTTCAACTAAGCTTTTTTTTTCTCTATTTTTTTTTGCTTATTTTGCTTTGGTAGTTGTAGAGATTGTTACTTAGAGTATGAATCCTTGATGAAAGCCAACCTTTTGGCTTTATAAGAGGCCATTTGGCTAACACCAATCTAGAGCAAAGAGGGATAATTTTAATTTTTTTACTTGTAAAACATGATGAGTTATGGTGTAATAAGGCGTTCTTACAACCCTTGATTAGTTGTAGTACCTTACTTGAGTCCCAAATAACCACCAAAGTTTCAAAATATTCCTTGAATATCAAAATTTGCCATGAAATATTCCATATTCCTAGCTAAATAGGCTTTAAAATTCAATTTAACATAATCCAATAAGTCCAAAATTAATAAAAGATTTTCATAAGGCTTGGCATGAACTTAAATGATTTTTAAGACCAATATTATGGCTAAGCTTGTGTTTTGATCAATGCTACAAGGGGAATAAAATGCCATGAATCAAGCCAAAAAGCTTTAATATATCGATACAATTAGGCATTATATCGATATATCTAGCTATTTTACCAATAAAACCCTAAAATATTTTGTTACATTTTGGAGGATATCAATAAATTCAGTCCAAAATGTTATTTTTAGCTACTGGTAAGCCTAGCATCAATACAATGCTTTATTATATTGATACATCTAAAAACTGTATCAATACAATGCCTCAAGGTATCAACAAAATCCATGATTTTCAAATTAGGTGATGTGGTAGCCACTATATGATATACCAAGGCAATATACTAGTACATTTAGTTAAAAATGTGAATTATTCTCACATTTTGCTCCCCAAACACTTTACCTTAATTAGAAATAATGCAAAACGAATCTATGCTTGTAAATTTGACCTTTATAATGCCTTATAATGCTTGCATGGAAGCCTGGACAAATTTGAGTGTCTACAAGGGTTATTATTTTCAAAAAAGAGAATGAAAGATTAATTCTAATTATTGGCCAATTCATGTTTAGAGGTCGCAAATGATTTTAACCATATTTTTCATCGTTATTGTCAACTGTTAGATATAAAATTCTATTTTTTTTAAAATTTAGTTTTACTTTTAAGTTTTCTTATTCTATTTACATCTCAATACAATCAAACCCCCATCAAAGTTTAATTTATTTCTTTTGTTAAGTCTTTTAATTTTTGTGATCATATTAGGTTAGAATTTTGGATCAATAACTTATGAATGAAAGAAAAATCTTTGTGGATATGAACATTATTACTACACACAATAACAACCATAAATTAATGCAATGATTTAAGAGATACATTATTTAGTTTATCATAGTGTAAGGACAAAACGGAAGAAATTAAATTAATAAAGTGAAGGAATTGAAAATGGGTTGTAAAAAGAATTAGTGGAAATACTATATTTGGAAATTAAAAATATAAAAAGAATTGAACTATAGGAAATTTAGGGAACCACTAAATTAAAGAATTAAGCCATGGAAAAGTGAAATTAAGGGGTCAAATTACATAGAGAAGTGATGGGAGAGCAAAATTGAAAAATTAAAAAGATGAAAAAGTGAAATAAAAGCTTTAATTGAAAAATTAGATACTACTAGGACTGAATTAAAAAGAGTCAAAAGATTAGAAAAATCAAATTGGAAAACCAATTCATCAAATTGGAAGGGGAAGTCAAAACTAATGAAATTTAGATATCAAAGAAGTGTAATTGAAGGTCAATGAAAGAAAATATAAGTGGTAGGAAGACAGAACTAAAGGATGGACCAAGTTGAAGATAGTTTAGATTAGGTAAATGAATTTGGAAGGTCAGTTAGTACAATTGAGATGGAGGGATCCTAAATTGACAAATTAGGTTGGTAAATGATTATAATTGAAGGACTAATTGATTGAATTAAGATAATGAGAAGTTGGAATTAGAGGCTAATTAGAGAAAAATGATAAGGGAGACCAAATTAGAGAAATTAAAGTGTTACAAAAATTCAATTGGAAGCCTAATTGAAAGGAAAGTTATAAAGGTAAAAGAAATTCCTGAATTTGATGTGATGAAAGATTTAATTGGAAAAACTAAAAGGAAAAAAGGGAGACGAATTTCGTAAACAAAAGACATTATTTTGTTAAGAACATAAAAATAAAAAATGGCATGGAAATTATACCTAAAAATTATAAAATATAAATATGAAAGGCAAATAAGGGATGAAAATAGCAATATTGCGAATAGAGAGTGGAATTAAAGAGAATAGGGTCAAACTAGGACATTTAGTACAAAGTGTCAAGTTTGGACCAATAGGAAGCCACAAAAAGACATAAGTTAAGAAGAAAGGGGGATAGACTTTGAGAAGGTAAATTGGATGGAAAAAAAAAGATCATATAAATTTCCTAAGGCCATTTGGTCAAGCCATGTTCTACTAGGCTAGAGCATTCAAAAAAAAAAAAGAAAAGGAGAAAAAATTCAAAAAAAAAACCTAAGCTTGGTTTTTTTATTTTGCTTTTTAGGATTTTATTTTTTATGTATCATTTTTCAATTTCTTTGGAAAATTTATTAGAAAATGAGATGTTTTCCTTTATTTTTAAAATGTTTTAACATTTTCATGTTGAATGCCTTGGTAATGATATGTATTGCTTGCTTCTTGCTTCTCCTTTTTTTTACTTTTTTCATTTGCTTCATGTGATTATGAGCTTAAGCATCTTTGGCCTCTTAACCTAAGATGATAATTGAGTTAGATTTATAATCCAGGAGGTTTACTTTAAGCTGATCACTTTATTTTCCGTCTTATATTTCTTAAACTGGCATGGGTTAGCTTTAGGTTAGTTTAAGCAGTAAGGCATAACTAAAGTTATGTCCTTTTCGAAAACAAATGTAAAAAAAAAAAAAAAAAGGATCATGACAAAGTGTAGAGTTGGATTAGAGAGATAGGCTAAACTTTATCCCATGTTTTTTATTTTTCAAAAAACAAAAAAGTTACATTTTGGTAGAATCTATAAAGAGAAAATACAAATATATATTTTTCATGCATTTAAGGCCCTTGGTTGAATCTAAAGATCATTTAAAGAAAAAGGCCTTAATGGAATTCACTTGAAACTACTAAGGTAATTAAAAAATAAATATTTTGGCTATGTTAGCTTTGAATTAATCTCAATTTTGATATAACTAAAACTTGAGTTTGATTAGCTTGTGTTTAAATATTTTCAAGTTAGTATTTTTCCATGAATTATTTGACACACTTTCAAAAATACTAGAATATGTTTTAACTCCTTTAAGCACTCAAAAATGTATTTTAATGCATTCTTTGATATAAAACATTTTTAGGATAATTTTTATAAGTTTAAAGTCATAAAAAAATCCCTTAAAGATGATTTTTGCATGAATGTATCGATATGCTAAGTGTTTGTATCAATATAATGCTTGACAATAGCTAAAAGCCTTGAAACGCAAAAATCATTATTCATGTATCAATACACCATTGTTCATGTATCGATATATCCTAAACTGTATGGATACATTCTGATATGTATTGAAATAATAAGCTACAACGTGATATTTTGTACCAATAAGGGTAATGTATTGATGCACAATATAATGTATAGATACAATCTTGCATGAATAAATAGGAATCACTCAAACGAAGTCTTCAATGACTATATTACTCTGCCAAAGATTCCCAACAGCTATATTTGTGATCAAAGCTATAAATAAACCTCTCCAACATGCCTAACAAAAGGGCAAGAGATTGTGCTTAGAGTCATATCTTTTATCTTTTCCATCATTTTTGCTAGACAGTTCATCTTTGTATAGGATTAGCATATTCTATCTTCGTATTCTTTGTACATTTAGAATTCATCCTTTCTTGAGGTCAATATTGTCAACACCTAACCTTTAGAGGTTACATTTTGTTTACGCCCAAATCCTTATAAAAAAGAAAAGTTCCTACTTAGCCATTAAAAAGTAGAGAAGAGTTCTATCTCAGCCATAAAAGATAAAAGGTAGAGGATGTTATCTTATCTTAGAAAGATAGGGAGTATAAAAGTTATACCTAATCCATGAAAGGCAGACAATTCAAGTCAGTGAATTAGGAAAATCCAAGGCAAATGAGGCCAAATTAGAGGATGTAGGCAATTAAGGCTGAACTTGTCTAAATACTTGAGTTTGCTTGTTTTTCCCTAGTTTTTTAATTATGTTCTCATTATTCACTACTTTGCACTCTAAAGATCATTGTTTAGATTTTTCAATTTTATCAGAACTTTAATTTGCGAAAAGTGTTTAAGAAATCACCCCTTCTTAACTTCATTCACCAGTAAAAGGTCTAACAATTGGTAACAGAGCTTGTGCCTTGTTCTTATAGGCTTAACATCCTTGAGCAAAGATCTGTAAAAAAACCAAGCAAATGGCTAATGGTGATACCTTCGATATGGGCAAAGAAGGACATTCAATCATGAGGCCTCTCTCTTCAATAATAAAGATTATGCGGATTGAAAAATAAAGATGAGGCAATTTATCCAAGCAAATTATTATCAAGTTTGGAAGATAATCATGAAAGCCTCATTTATCCTAACAAAAATGATAGATAATCTTGAAGTCCCCAAAGAAGAATAGGAATGGGATGAGAAAGACACCAAGATGGCTCAACTCAATGCCAAAGCCATTCACACACTTTCTTGTGCATTAAGCCCTAATGAGTACAGTAGGGTGTCTTTGTGTGATAATGCCAAGGAAATATGGGACAAGTTGGCTATCACACATGAAGGAACCAATCAAGTCAAGAAGTCCAAGATAAGCATGCTCACCCTTGATTATGAGCTATTCTAATAAAATCATAAGAGAGCATGAAAGAGATGTTCGATCAATTTATGGACATTTTAAATGGTTTGAAAAGTTTAGGGAAGGTGTTTCCCAACAAGGAGATGGTTAAGAAAATGTTAAATATCATTCATAAGTCATGGGAAGCTAGGTAACCATAATTAAATAATAAAGAACCTTAACCTCTTTATCTTAAATGAGCTTATCGGATCATTTCTCACATATGAAATGAAGTTAAATTATGGAAAAGAGCAACCAAGGAAAGTTAGAGTTCGTTGAGGGCTTCAATAAGTGAGGAAGAGGAAGATTATGATTAGATGGTGAAGATGTTAAGATGATCATCTTTGCCAAGAAATTTAAGAAATTCATGCAAATGAATAATGGTAATTCATCTTAATCAAAAAAGATTAACAAGATAGTGTGCTACAATTGCAACAAACTCAACCTTGTTAAATCCAATAACCCTCCGTTGAAAAAAGAAAAAGAAGAAAGCATTTATAAATACTTAGAGTGATAATGACTCTTCCGGTAATGATAACTCCAAGGAAGACCAAATTGGTAACCTTTGCTTCATTGTTCGTGATGACCCAAAGCAATCTCAAACTCTTATGATTCAAGGTCTTATACATTTGATGAATTGCAAGATGCTTATGCAATTGAGTTTAAGGAAATGAACATAAAATATGGAAAAATGATTTCAAAATTGAAAAATGAAAATGATTTATTGTTAAAATAAAAAATTGAGTTCAAAAATGAAAATAAAGTTTTGAAAAAAGATTTTGTTGATTTCAAGCTAAGAATTGAACATTCTAAAGAAAGTCAATCTTGATTTAAAAAGAAATATAGAAAGCTTGGAACAAGAAACGAAAATCATTTTAGACAAATCTTATCAATTTAAGGTGACCAAGTGCTAACATTGTAATTTTCATGGTCATAATATGCATACTTGTCTTATGAAGAAAAAAAAAACAAAATTTAAAATTAGGCAAGTATAGCTTTCTAAGGGAACAAGAGGCTTTGAGACTAACCTCCAAAAACCCAAAGCAATTTGGGCACTAAAATACAAGTGAAAGTCTCTTGTAGGCGTATTGGAGTAATGAGGAGCAAAGCAATGATCTGGATGCTTTAGACACATAAAAGGAATGATAGGTACCCTCTAAGTAATTGGCTTATTGATTTTGTATGATGGTTACCTACTCATATTATATAAATATATATAATGCTTTATTGAAAAATATTTTTTATGAAATATTGTTTTGATGCAAAATGATTTTAATGAGAACTCATGTTTTGCATATTAAATGATTATGAGCTTATTCATGTATGCATTTAGTGATTTGGTGCTTAATTGATTTATGAAATAATAAAGCTTGCACTCAAGCATGATTTGTGCATAGAAGTTTGATTTTGAAAATTTTCATGTTTTGCATTGTTAAGAAGCTCTAATGCCGAATACACTTAAGGGGAGCACTTAAAGCTTAGTTATAAGATATGATGCCATGAACATGCATTAGCAAGTCTTTAAGTCTCTTTAATGCTCCATGTTCAATCATGCTTGCATGAGACTTAGGATGTTTGATTTGGTTGTAAGCTCATGTTTTATGGCTTAAACAAGTTTCGTATATATTGAACATGGTTATAAACTTTGTATACATAGTTTGAATGAAAATCTCTTATTTCAAGATTTTTAGTTGCATATTGCTTGAAATTAAGTTATCTATGTGACCAAGTATACAAAATCATTCAAACTTGATTTGAACAATGGTTTTAATTCAAATTTTAGATCATTCAAATGAGTTTCAAATGTTTAAAATCAAAGGCTTGCATTAGAACATCAAACCATGGGTTTTGGAAAGCAAATTGCATGTTTTTCGAACCGTTTTTTGAAAATCTTAAAGCATGTATCGATACCTTGAGCATTGTATTGATAATATGAACAAATACCCAAAAACATCCCAGATTGTATTGATTCAACACTATTTGTATCGATGCAATATTGTTTATATCGATACAAACCCATCTTGTATCGATACATCTAGTGCATTTTGGCTAATTTCGGACTGTTTTGATTCTAACATGCAAAATTGGTCTCTTTTAATGAGTTTTCACTTAAAATGCTTCATTTTTATGACTTCTAGATGTTAAAGAACATTATTTCATAGCTTATCTCATGCTTAAACATCATATTTGATTAATTGATGAGTGCTTCACAAATCAAATGCATGACTTATATGATTGAGTGCTCATATTGCTTTATAATGCTAAAAAATATTAAAAAAAATCATTTAATGTTTCACAAATCAAATGCATGACTTTTATGATCGAGTGCTCATATTGCTTCATAATGCTAAAAAATATAAAATTTTTTATAAATTATTTTTTTGTGTCTTAATAAACATACTTTCTTACATAATGACAAACCGATACCATAGATGCTTAATGGCTTCCATTTATTAACATTTGGTTTTATTTGTTTCAAAATCTTATAAAGATTATTAAACATATTTTTTGAAGAACTCATGAGCTTATTGAATATTCTCTTATATATATATACACCTATATATATGATAATTGAATCTTAGAGCTACTAATGCTCATCTTTTGCCAAGGCTTTTTTTTTTTTTTTTTTTTTTTAGTTTTGCAAGGTTCATGAAGATAAAGCAAATCTATCAAGATGAACATTTGCATGACGAAAAAAAAAATTAACCATACTAATCTCATCTGAATCAAGCCTAAACCGTCAAAGTATTGCTTAACACTTAGATCATGAACTCAAAGTCATATCAACATTTCAACAAAGCTCGGTAAGGTTAAGGTATCTACTAAACTAAGGCTTTTAAATCATTATCCCTTAGCATTAAATTTAGTGACATGCATGAGTTAATTATATACAATTGGTATCCTTGTATGTAATTTTGCTTGAAATGATTGCTAAATATGAATCTTTGAACATCACCTTGAGTTAAGTATTTTTGATATATTTTGTTTTGACACTTGTTTTTAACAATTGACATAATTGGTCTTAATTATGTCTTAACTCACGAGTTAAAATGAATACATCTTTATGCATGTTTGTTGATTGAATTAGTATTGAAATGATTTTATTGACATATAATAAATGAGCAAATGATTTTCCAATCTATGAAAGTTTGCTATGTTTTTCTTGAAATATTTTTTAGCTTTCTATATGGTCACTTGAATGATTATGAATAGCGTGCATATTTATTAAAAATTCAAAAATTACATCTAAACAACAAATTGGATTAGTAATTCTTATTATCCTTTGTCAGTTAGTTTGTCTTTAACATTCATAATCTTAAATATGCTTAAAAGTCTACATATGAATACATGAATAGTATGAACTATACATTAGAGCTTAAATGCATATATTTTTTTCAATAGTTGGTATACATGCTCCTAAATGATTCAAAATTCGTATACCTCTTTGACATGTTGTTAGAATTAGTCCTTTAGCTTTGAATTAGTCTATCTTCACCGTTTTGATATTCCAAAAAGGGGGGAGAAGTTTAAAGGTAATTTGCTTGTTTTTTATTGATATATATGCTAGCAGACAGAAAGATTTCATATGTGCTTATATTATTTATATCTCATAAAATCTTTAATACTTTGTGTTGGTGTTCTTATAGCGAAGTACGACCAAAAAGGTCATTGCCAAGTTTTTCAAAAACATTTTATAAAGTATTCAAAATTTTTAATAATGCCTTTATTTAAGGGGAGTTTAAAATCTTTAAATGATAAAGGGAGAGTTTTACAAGAAAATCAACTTTAAGTTTCATCATATCAAAAAGGGGGAGATTGTTAGCTATATTTGCTTTGAATTAATTAGGTTTTGATATAACTAAAACTTAAGCTTAATTAGCTTGTGTTTAAATATTTTCAATTTAGTATTTTTTTCATGAATTATTTGAAAACACTTTGAAAAAGAAAATACTATAATGTGTTTTAACTACTTTAAACACTAAAAAATGTAATTTAATGCATACTTTGTTTAAACCATTTTTAGGATAAGTTTTGTAAGTCTTAAAGTCATGAAAAACTCATTAAAGATTATTTTTATATGAATGTATCGATACCCTAAGTGTTTATATCAATATAATGCTTGGCATTTGCTAAATAACCTTAAAATGCAAAAATCACTATTCATTTATCAGTACATCACTGTTCAAGTATTGATACATCTTGAAATATATCGATACATCCTGAAATGCATTGATACAATGGGTTATAATGGTCATATTTTGTACTAATGAAGGAAATGTATCAATACACAGCATAATATATCGATAAATCTGGCAAAAATGAATGTGAGTCACTCAAATTAAGTCTCCAACAGCTATCTTACTCCACCAAATATTCTCAACTGCCATATTCATGATTAAGGCTATAAATAAGCCTCTCCAACACCTCAAACAAGTGAAAGAACCAAGAGATCGTGCTTAGAATCATATCTTTCATCTTTTCCATCCTTTTTGCTAAGTAATTCATCTTTGAGTAGGATTAATATTTCCTATCTTTGTATTATTTGTATATTTAGAATTTCTCCTTTTTTGAGCTCAACATTGTAAACATGTAACCTTTAAAGGTTACATTTTGTTTACACCTAAAGATAGAGAGTGAAGAATGTTATCCTATCCTAGAAAGATAGGTAGTGTAAAGGTTATACCTTGCCCTTGAAAGGTAGATAATTCAAGTTAGTAAATTGGGGAAATCTGAAACAAGTGAGGTCGAGATAGAAGACGCAGGCAATTGAGACTGAATCTCTTTAAATACGTGTGTACGCTTCTTTTTCCCTAGCTCTTTAATTGCCTTTTTATTATTCACCAACTTGCACTCCAAAAACCATTATTTAGATTTCTCAATTTTATCAAAGTTTTAATTTGTGAAATGTTTTTGAAAAACCAATTCACCTTTCCTTTTGATTTCATTCACCACTAAAAGACCTAAAAAAATAAATAAAATATCTTTTAAGACCCTTTTTTAGTTGACTGAAACCTTTACGGTTTAATATAAAAATAAATGTTTTTAAACCTAACTTACTTTTTTAAAAAAAGGAAAAAGTTTCTTTAATTTTTTGAAGGAAAAATTTTGCGATAATTTCTTTGGAATTTTTTTAATGAAAAATAAACTTATTGTAGACTCTTTTATCGTTATTAACCATAGTTAAGATGAAACTTACTGGGAAAAATGATAAAAGTTTAAAAGCTTGAAAACTAATAGGAGAAATGGATGAAAGAAATTGTTGCAAGATTACACCTACTCAATCTGTTGTAATTTAAGTGTTTTCAATTGATTCTTTCTTTACCTTTGTTTTGTTACAAACAAATGAAAATTGCTACTTAAGTGGTTAGTTATGAATAAAATGGTTACGGAGAATACTTGTTTTTTTTTTTTTTTTTTCAAGAGGAGGAGTTAACGTCTCCTCAGAGTGTGTTGCCTATTTCACTTTTAAAATCCTTCGCTCAAAACTTGGCCTGATTCAATAAGCTTAGTTGATCTTTTTTTAAATATATTAAAACAAATAATATTTTTTAAATATTAAAATTAAATACATAATATTTTTAAAAATATTTTAGGTTAAACTCATATTTTAAATTTTTTTTTCAAAGCCCAATTCCAATCAAATCGAGTCTTGTCCCATCGATCTAGGTAAAGCGGAAGTAATTAAAGTAAATACGGTGAAATATTTATATTATATTTTGCTAAACTTTATCTGTTGGTGAAAATAATTGAGATGACCATTTTTCACCTAAGTGATGGAAAGGATTACCCCTTTTCCATGCTTATATATTTACGTTGTCAATTTATATTTCTCTTGGCCGTCGGTAAGCATGCGATTGGGCCTTTTTTTTTTTTTCATGCCACTATTCTTTCAACCCAAAATCACACAATTGTTTAATTTTCGATAACTTATTTTATTTAAACCCACCAATAACTACCGCCGGCCATCAACATTTTTCTTTAATAGTTTCTGTAAGAACATTTTTAAAAGTTTTTTTTTCTGTCTTTTCATTTTAGAGTTGCATTTGTGTTTTGTAATTAAAATAAATTGTGCGAATTAAGTTAAAAATCCAAAACGGGAACAGCCATCATGTAATAATAATGAGATAGTTAACTAATTTTGATTTGCCTAAAGCGTCCAATTTCAAAGTAAATTAACTGTATCCAAAGTGCAGATTATTTTCAAGGTGGGATTTTGTATTATGTTGGTACAAAGAAAGACTTGAGAGGAAAAGTGAAAAAAAAAAAAACTTAATTAAAAGATTTTTATTTATCTAATTAATAATAAAAATTTTAATATATTTATTCTGAAGATCTCTTGAAAAAAATATTTTCATTTATGAGGTTCATTCTAATATTAATTAACAATTTAAAATACTTGTACGTTGTTCATGAATCAAATATAATTTTTTTAACTAAAATTCATTAAGTACATAAAATCCAATAGCAATGAATACGAATGGCAGAAAGATTATAATAGTTCTGAGTTAAGGTGAATAAGATGTACATTCGAACTAAAAGAAAATCAGTAGGCTTTGAATTATTACTTTAATGCCAATCAGAGATTACAAGGATTATTTTCCCGATGTTTGCCTCATCTTGATCCTTCCGGTTAGGAAAGCGAGTTTAGAAGGGAGTTTATGTGAGAATTTTTACAAGTTAATTAGGATCCTCACTTCATCTTAAATCCTTTAGTTCTAATAATATATATGAAACCACTCCAAAATAATCATCAGACAACTTTAACATCGGCCTTGTAATCATCCTCACCCATGAAACTGCTCCAGAACCAATGTTGCTTCCAGACTTTATCAACCATTAAATCGACTGGGACACCTTTGGTCTCTGGCAATAAGAACCAGGTGAATAATCCCATCATGATAATCCATGCAGCAAAAAAGAAAAAGATTCCAGCTTGCATATGGCATAACATTGAGAGGAAAGCTTGAGCAATGACAAAGGTAAAGAGCATGTTAGAGCTAACTGCAAAGGCAAAACCGGTTGTTCGTGTCTCTAGAGGGAAAGTCTCGCTAGGAATTAACCAACCAAGAGGTCCCCATGACCAGGCAAAGCCCATGACAAAGAGACACACCATGATCACCACAAAAGTTGCCTCTCCCTTCCCAAGATTATCACCTGTGGTTTTCAAGTCTTTCAACAGCACCACACCGATAATAGTCTACAACATATTAATTAAATACTAACATTTAGTGAAACCGCACTTATTGATAAGAAAAATCAAGTTTTTTGAGTGAAAAAAAAATCAAAAAGACAAATTCAGTGGAATTGAAAATTAGGGAGAGATGAGATTGAAACCTGGGAAATGAACATTTGAACACAAGCTTCAAGTAGTAGAATTCTCCTGCCAGCTTTGTCCACTAAATAAACTGAGACCAAGGTACTAAAGACATTGACAAGGCCAGTAATGACAGATGAAAGCAATGCTGCTTCATGCCCAAATCCCACAGTCTGGAAGAGAACAGGAGCATAGAACATGATAGCATTTATACCAGTGAATTGTTGGAAAACTTGCAACAAGATGGCAATGACTAGCGGGGGTCGGCTTGCTGGCTTCATTAGTTTGTGAAAAGGGTCTTTTACTTGCCTTGCCATCTCACAAGCTCTTACAATTGAATCAAACTCGTCCTCAACATTATCAACGCCACGGATCTTCTTGAGAACTTTTCTTCCTTTCTCAATTTTGTGACGTTCAATAAGGCTAGTTGGAGTCTCACAAATGAGAAGAGATCCCAAGCAAAGCATCAAAGCAGGGACACCGGCAATGGCAAGAGAAATTCTCCATCCATTAGGATGGATTTTTGATGTAAAATAGTTTACCATGTTGGCTACGAAAATTCCGATGGTAATGAAGAGTTGGAAGGAAATATTGAGTGCTCCTCGAATTTTAGCTGGAGCTAACTCCGATAAGAAAAGTGGTACTGCCTGAAATAATAAACAATTTACAAGGGTTGATTGATGAATGATTCAGGATTAAGAATATAATTTTTTTTATTTGGAGAAATGATGATTCAAATCTTGTTGAATAGTAAACATGCACCAACCATTTGGTCAAAATGCTCGTTAATGTTATTTACTAGCTAAGCATAAAAGAAGGTCGTCTTACTTGATTGGCAAAACCAACTCCACAACCAAGAAAAATTCTTCCAATAATTATCATTTCTATATTGAGACCTCCAGCAGTCAAAAGTACTCCTGCCAAGAAAAATGCCGAAGCAATCTGGATGGTGGGTTTCCTACCAGTTTTTGAGCATACCCTTGAGGCTGCAAAACTAGCAACTAGAGCAGCAACGTACAAGGAAGACGTGAACAACTGGAGAAATTGGTTATCGTATTTGCAGTAGTTGTTTTCATGAGCATGTTGTTTCCTTTCATACACAACAGGGAAGAATTTTTTCAAGAAATCATCCATAGATGTTACTCCACCTGCCAATCCAAATTAAATTCTTAGCATTTTATGCCAAAACGATGATTGTTTTGTAACTAATAACAAAAAGTAAGTCATTTTAAAAATTAAAAAAAAAAAGAAGAAGAACCTGAAATGCCAATGTCATATCCAAACATCAAGCCTCCAAAAGCTGCTATGATCACACAGACAATGACATAGATTGTAGTCCTGCCTTCATAATGTGGGACGTCATTGGAGCTGTTAACAACAATTGCTGGCATTTTCCCCTCACTTGGAAAGATATAAATATCAATACAATACTACTTTCTTTTCTACCGATCAAAATGTACAACAATTTAAAAAATAATAATAAATTAATATTCAACCTAGAAGAGGCGGATTATATATATATATATATAATCAAGAATGAAGAACAAGACTAATATTTAATATGATAAATTATAATTTCAATCCTCTTCTTGAATCTTACTTCAACACCTTTGCATGATTTATATACAATAATTGACAGGCAACAAAAATCTAAAATAGGCCTTTTCTACAAACGTAATTCCCGACAAGCTGTCCCAACAGTTTTCCAGCATTTACCCTACTATGTTTTCTAATATTAATCTTTACTTGACCTTATTCACATTTGAGAACGAGAAAAATGGCTCAGACCCGACAGTCAACAGATATTTCTCATCTTTTTTACTATCTTGAAAATTTTTGGTTTGAGAAAAAAGATTACATTGACTAGTTACGGATCCATCTGAACCAAATAGAATATAATTACTTCCACATCTCTTTCTAATTATACGGTCATTTGACATCGTTTACATTTCATATCTGTCATGCCTTATCCGACTTTTGCCTATAATAGTTTATGCTTACATGTGTATCATACGTGGATGATTAACGCAAAAATATCATCATTTTTATATTAAGAACTAATATTTTTAATAATAATGAATAAAGTATATTATATAGATAATTATTTCATAAGCATATTATATAGATAATTATTACATTAATCATCAAAATTATGTTTAGTTTCTTAATGAGTTTCATGCTGTGCAAATGTAAGTTCAAACAAGCAACTGTGTATCGATTTTTTCTCTTTTTATTACTTGCAATATTGCATATGCTTTCCTTCAGCTTCAATGAAAATTAATAATAATGACAATAGATTTTGGAATTGATCCTTTTATGCGTAGTTTTAACATCGTAAGTTTTATATAAACAGTTAGCGTGTTTAATAATTATTAATAAAGAAGTAGCAATAATGATTAAAGTGGATATTATAGATAATTATTATAATAATCATCAAACTATATTTAGTTTTTTCGATAATCCAGAAAAAAATTAGAATTATTATTTGAGGACTTGATTATGAAAAAAAAAAAAAAAAAGGAGTGTATCTTTTCTTCTTTTGATAGGAGAGGGGTTGATGATTGCATGGATTTGGTTAGAACAAGTCTTATCGACCTTTGGAATCTCTTCTTAGGTCTCTTTATCAAAAATATATTAAAATATTAAAAATATTATTTGTTAAATATATTTTAATTATTAAAAGTAAATAAAATATTTATAAATAAAGATCAAATTTTAAAATCATTTTCCAAAGACCTGACCATGGGACCTATAGCCTGTCCATAGGCAGGCTCAAGCAAAAAAAAAAAAAACAAACAAAGTAAATCTATGGTGAAATTTTGTGTATTATATTTTGCCTTTAGAAAAAGAACAAGTGATGTAACAAGATCTTAACGATCGAATGAAATAATTGAGATACCACTATTTTCTAAATAATGAAAGAATGCTTTTTTTTCATTTTTATTTTAAATAAAAATGATTACTTTTTATTAATAATAAGTTTATTTTAAAGTAAACTTTCTTTAATTAATAAATAAAATTCTATTAAATAATATTAATTATTTTTAATTTATATTTTTATAAATGTTGAAATTAGTAAAGCTATAGAAAATAGTGTGTAAACTCCTAATTTTATCTAGGCCTTCATTCAAATATTTTGAGTCATCACCAAAGCTATTTGCCCATGCTCGGATCCAATGCGTATCATCCAAGGTCAACCTAAAGTTATCGATGGAGCTAAAGTTGAGTAAAACATGCAAAATCCGTCAAATGTATCGATACCATGCCCTAGATATCGATACATTGGCTTCAATGTTCCAAAATTTTAAATTTTAGGGTGTATCGATATATTATGTCGATGTATTGAATGAAGGCCTTGGTAGTGGCTAAACTTGATATTGGGGCCCTAAAGTATAGATATATTGCCTAATTTATCGATATATTTGGCTAATGTATTGATACCTTATGATAATATATCAATATATTGGCCAAATGAATCGATACATTGCCCTAATGTATCGATACTTTAGTACAATTTCAGTCAATTATTGAAATTTTACTCTAAACTTACTATTAACATTTTTAACAAATTTTTTCATAATTATGGCTTCAAAAATCACCTAATTTGAGGTCATGCCATATAAGATTAATTTTAAATAAATATGGTCCATTTACTAATTTAATTTATTTATTTGGGCTATATTTCATTTAAAAGATATTGAGTTAATTTTTCAATTTAATTCCAAGAGACCAAAAAGCAAAGAATGATAGATTTGGATGGCAATTTCATGTGAAAATTAAATCTAGGCTAAGGCATTTTTGCCTACCAAAAATGACATTTTTGAAATAATCATGAGTTAGTTATGGTGGTAGCCAATAAGAGGTTTTCTTGGCCCCTATTTTATAACACTTTGGCCAATCAAATATTGAAAGCACACCACCAACTATTTAGGGACCATGCTGAATCACCAAATTGCATAAAAAATGCCCTTGGGGCATCTGAGCTAGCTGGCCAAACCCTTCCTTTTGATTTTTTTGTTGACCTTTCCATTCTTTCATCTTTTCATACCAAAAACCCTAACAAGAAAGAAAATTTTCAAGCAAAAGGAAAGAGTAAAAAAGCAAGAAAAAATCAAGGAAAAAAGAAAAAGCATGGAGGGTTAAATCTTCTTGGTATACCTATTCTCTTTTTCTATTTATTTTAATGACAAGAGCATGTTCATCTCATTTAGTCAGCTCTTAATGTTGGCCATGTCACTTTAGGCTTCATCCATTCCATTTGATTCTAATATAATAGATCATGTGACTGATACACTTTTAATGCATTTTGATGATAAAAAATCCCTTTTTTTTTTGTCTCACCATCGGCTAGCTCATATTATCAATGCCTTGGTGTTTTGCTTGATTCCGATGCCATTTCTCATGTTATGTTATATTCCTTTTTCATTTTATGACTCATCTATGTTATTTCCAATGCATAGTTGATGATATGTTTGTCAAAATGCCTTTGTACTTATGCTATGCCATGCCTTGATGTTTGGATGCCATGTTTATGCATTTTTTTTATGAAATGTTTAATGATACAATTGCTTTGGATGAACGCAAATTTGATTTTTAGATTAGAGCCCAAAGATAAGCCATGGTTTATCCAAAATGATGGATTAATCATGTTGGTGTAAGCTTTGCAAGCCAGTCATGTTAGCTTGTAATACACTAGTATTTAAAGATTTCATGTAATAAACATTATGTGTATTATTAATTTTAATAAGGTATTTTTTATCCATAAGATTCCTTTTGAATAGTTGTTATAAATATCTTATGAAGGTAAAGCCCATGAAAAATGGTGGCCTTGTAAAAGAGTTGTATAAGTTGCAATTGTGGGATCCTTATGCATCAAAGTTTTGTTTCTAAAAATGTTCTTAGCCATAGTATTGTCAAGAAAGGGCGTTGACAATGCGCAATGACTACTATATGATAAGCCTTCATGCAATTGATGTATGCAATTGATCTCATAAGTTTAAACATAGAGATACGTGAGGATATCATATAGATGCTTATTATAAGAACAAGTTCACTGAACTTAACTCGTCATGAGAATTTCATGTGGTATTTCACTGAGTGTTAATGAAAAATACTCTTATGTGTCGGTAGTGAATGTGGTCCTTAGGCTTACAATTAGTCATCTTGTATATGAATTATCGTGCTTAAAGATCATCATAAATGACCCCACAATGGACGGATACAAAAATAAGGATAGTTTTGGGTATGATATGAAACGCCCAAGTTATTTAAGGGGACATATCTCATAAATGCTTGGCCCATGTTAACCCAAAGTCTTTGGCTAAAGCAATATTGATCATGGAGTTAAAACATAGGGTTGCATACTTACATAGAATGAATTTAGAGTAGACACTGAATAATGCTCTTGCTACTTTCGGGATATATGATGAAAGGATAGAATTACACTGAGATATTGATCATTGAAGGGCTTGTCGAAATCATATTAACACTTTTCACACGTCAAGCGGCCATAATGCATTATTAGATACCAATCGTAGTCTATATAACTATAAATTTTCTTAATTAAGTATTTTATATTTATTATTGACATGAGGGGGGCCTAATAGGGCACACACATAAATTTGATTAGTAAAAATTTAAATAAGGCTAGGTTAATATATCTAATACTAGGTTACCTAGGCCCAATTTAAACTAAGCCACATAAGCTAGGGACAAATTTGTAATTGCTTAGGAATTAAAAATTTTGAACCCTAGGTATATTAATCTATGTTTACCATCCCCTATAGGTTGAAAAAGATTGAGTAATTTTGACAACAAGACCACTAAAACCTATTTTGCATTTTGTCTCAACTTTCTTGAGTAGGAATTGCATAATCTTAGTGTTCTTGTAGAAAAATCATTTTCTTCTTAGATTTGATTATAGAATCAAGTAATTCTAGTTCAAAAGGAAGTTCTATTGAAATCTAAACTACTAGTATGGCTCTTGGCAACAAATTTCCCCCTTTTTGAAGGTTTGTTTGGTCACCTATATGGATTACCGCTAAAGGTTGGATGCTTGAATAGCTTTTATTTATGACAACTAGGCTTAGTGTTTGACCAATTGTGGGCATAGAACATACGTTAATGGATTACTCTAATTTTAATCTAAGGTATGAGAAATTTCAAATCTATTTGTTTTGTTAAATAATTAGATTGGAATGATCAAAACATGCAAGCCAATCCTTTGAAGAAGTTTCGATATCATTTGTTCATTATAATTCCATTGCTTATGTGTGATTAAATTTTATGGAAAGTCTTTTACATAATTTAAGCATGAAATTGAGATTTCCAACAAGTGGTATCCGAGCCTCCTTGTGTTACTTTGATCGATCAAGTCTTTTAGTTGTCATCGATTGCAAAGACATTTTGATTTCAATGTATTTTTTATCCAATTCATGTATTAAAAATTGTAGAAAGTGTTTCTAATTAATTTTTATTTTTTTAGCAGTTTATTCTATGTTTATTTTTAATATTAATTAGTTTAAAATTGCTTTTACTAATTTTTGACGTTCTACATGCCTGGTCTTTAGGAACTTCAGACAATTTGAAGGGCCAAAATGCAATCGACTTAAAAAATATGAGGATTTTTGACATGAAGGAGTGAAAGACCATCAGACGAATCGCTCATCCGACTAGTCTTGGATGGCCACCATGAAATGGCCATAAACTTGGAGTCACCACCGATCATTTTAAGTTAGGCATGTCTGGATGCCTATTGAAAATAATACCAGAGATTCGTTGTTTTGGGTTTGGGAGTTGGTTACGTGTGGGGAAGGATTAGCACCCCCACGATGCCCAACAATCGATACCATCTAACTATATCTTACTTGAATCTTGGTTTCATCATTTCCATTTTTATCATTATTTAAATATAATTCCCTCTAATGCATGAAATTTTGTAAAGATATGAGTTTGGGTTTTATGAAAATTTTATCACCTATGTGCCTCGGAGACGTGAGAAACATAAGGGCTTTTGATGAAAATGATCTCCGGATGAATTTTTTAAAAAAATCAAACATCCCATGTGTAGCACTGGAGAGATATCGACAAGAAATATCATTTTGTGATTTTGGAAATGATCTTTAAAGCATGAATGCCCGAGGTCCCTATAAAAGGAAATATATTTGTAAGGTGGAACAAAGAACAATAAATAAATCCACACAAAATACAAGAAAAGAAGGGATGATCAAAATGTTTCTCATAATTATCTTCGATTATCAATGAATACCTGAGATGACAAGTTGAAACTTAGTCGAATTTACTGGAAATTTGAGGAGAAAAAAAGGTTTTGATGACTCAGGGATGTCCTAAGGAAAAAATTTAGATTTTAAAAGGAATGTGGAGTGAAAGGTTAGAGTATCCTCTCAGAAAAATAGGGTTAGAGTATCCCCAAAAGTGAAAATTTGACGTCAGAGGTAAAAGCGAGGTTAGAGTATCCCCTCAGAGAAGTGGGGTTAGAGTATCCCCGAAAATGAAAATTTGATATCATTTTAAGGCAAAAGCAGGGTTGGAGTATCCTCTCAGAGTTGTGGGGTTGGAGTATCCTCAAAAATGAAAATTTAATGTCATTTTAAGGTAAAAACGGGGTTGGAGTATCCTCTCAGAGTAGTAAGGTTGGAGTATCACAAAAATAAAAATCTTCGACTTTGAGAGGAGTGGGTCATAATCTTAAAAATAGGGAATCTTCAAAAATTGGGAGCCAAAGGTTTGGCTAAAATGTTCCCCTTTTTGCTTAGCCTTGGTCCGAGTCTAAAAGGTTCAGATTACGAGAATGAGCCAAGTAGATCATGAGGCATTCTAATGCCTTAATAAAAACATTTCAAAAATTAGGTTAGAAATAGAGGACAACATCATGCCATTTTTCTTTGAAAATTTATTTTGAGCTTATTTGAAGGTCCCAGGGGTAAACGAGGCAATGTTAGAAAGGTAACTCGATGAGGATTAATATAAAAATATTCCAAAAATCCTAGAAAATCACTTTCTAAGTGGAATTAATTTTTGAATTTCAACCTATACACTGGCAACATGTATAGGGTAAAGGTATGATGGACTTTGAAAAATCATTTCAAATTCATCTATGATTGTTAAAATGTGAGTAATACCTTTTCCAAAAGGAAATTTCATGAACGCCATGAGACAAATATTCAAGGGATTCAAAAATGTTGTTTGCTAGGCTGAAATAGCTCAAACAGTAAACTACTCGCTAGATCCAAGGGTTTTGGATAGCAAAAATTTGAAAAATCGTAACTATTTCATTCAAGATAATCTGAAGGTAAATGAGACATTGTTGGAAAGGTAATTCGAAAACTTTCAAGGGAAAAATAACAACACATTCCAGATGAATCATTTTTTACTTTTTTTAGTAATTTTTCAATATTAGGCCACTTTGCTGCCAGAACAAAATATGGGAGGTGTTCAGTGTTTTAGTTTTTCTTCGGGTTAAGCTCAGGCCATGGATTTTTGAACATCTATAACCAAGACGAGAGATTGACATCGACATCACAAGTTCATTTGACAATCTCAGAGCAGTTTGGGATGATAGAACAACCCATTGACCATGCCACTATGAAAGTGGTTGGCTTAGGGCCAAGGGTTCACATTTTTCAACTAAAAGGGTTCATTTCATTTTTGAAAAAAAAAAACCAGTACTCTTATACTCATTCTTCCATGAATCCAGAACTGAATACTTACTTTGCCTCCAAGGTTGGAAAAACCAACTTCATAAAAATCTTAAGCCCATGTTATTCTCCATGTATGAGAGATAGCATGTGCTTAACTTGGGGATATTTTTGAAATCGAATTTTCTAGCACTCAAGCATGCATCTCAACACAAGCAAAGTACCACAAAATGATGCAGAATATGGAGGACATATATGCACAAGCAAATATGACATTTTTCATAAAAAAGATGATAAAAAGTGTGTGGAGATGACAAATAGATGTATGAACATACTTAGGATGAACATGTTTAAAAAAAGCTTGCGAAAAAGGCGTTTTTATTTCATGGAGCCTATCAAGCTTCTAGGAAATGCATGAGCATACCTATGTCATGTTAAGATGCATATTTTAAACATAAGATGAACATATGAAGATGGAAGGAACATGGCATGAAGTACATGGATAGAGGCTGTTATGGTGATGAAAGTGCAAAGGAGCATGCTTAGTTAACCAAATAGCATGAAGTCACCAAGGAAAAATCAAGATCCTAAACTACCACAACCAAAGCCAAAAAAATGCATGAGAGTCCTAAGGTGGCCAAAAAAGCATAAAAAGGGATTACTAAGATGATGTTAATGACAAAATAGAAACTACAAAGATCAAGGTAGAGGGGATATACCCAAAAAAAAACTTAAAATTCCCTTTTTCTCAAAATAGTGGTTGTAAGCTTAATTTTTCCTTCTCCTTGCTATTATTTAGCAAGAAAAAGATGAAAGGAAGTAGCTTTTTGGTGATATGGTTAATGATGAGGCTTTTTAAGAATTAAAATGTGTGAAAAGTTGGGTTCTTGAAGGTTTTCCAGTGGTGGTTTGGGGTAGCTACGGGAATGGAGGTTGGTTATGAGTGAAAGATAATGGAATAGTGCTTTTAGTGAGTTTTTGAAGTTAAAGTTGCTGGAGAATTTCTAGGAATGGATGAATAGTTTTTTAAGATTACTGAGAGTCTTTTTTTAATGGCTCACCCCTCCCTTTTTCTTTTTCTTTTTTGATGGCTAATCGTTGCTCTTTTTAAGAGACAATGCAGGGGCACTTTTGATTTTTCTTTTTTGCCCTAGGGGACATCTCCAGCTACCATGCTCAACTGACTTCTTTTTTATTGGTTTTGCAATGCTGAGCAAGGAGGCAGAAAGGCTATAGCAGCCTCCCAGCAGAGATATGCCTACCACCCACTTACAACTATATATCTTGTGAAAGTGACCTTTGTGAATGGTTGTTTAGGCTCTAAAATTTGTTTAGAATTCGTTAATGAGCCCATGGTTAAGGTTTACAATGTTACATGATAGTTCCTTGGGGCAAAAACATGTTTAAATTGGGTTTTCAAAGGCTGAAAAATGGCTCGAACTAGACAAAAATGCCTTGGTGTATCGATACACAAAGTATATTTTACTCCTAAGTGTCGATACTAAGAGCAAAAAATATTTCTAGTCTCGAGAGTTAGAGGCCAATATCGATACTCATGCTTTTGTATTGATACATTTTGCCAAAAATAACAACTTTAGCTATGGCCAAGGTCTGTATCAATATAAAAATGCAAGGTATCGATACCAGATCTTGGGTATCGATACCAAACCCTCTTATATCGATACTACATGTGAAAATTCAAATTTTTTGCACTATAAAGGCCTCGTATCAATACTTGCACCCTAATATAACTTGTGGCTTTCCGATTTACCTAAACTTGGTCACAAATAATGGGAAATTGATTTGTGTATAACCTTGGTGACACCATGAAAAATGGCCTTTGATGCCTCGTTTTTTACATGTTCTTTAATATGGAACATAGGCATTCTAGAACTTCCCAGAAAAACATTTTTGCCAAGCGATGTGTCGCCCGACGATCATCCCCTAACTTTATTTCTATTTTTAATTTCATCACTCTTTGATTTTGCCTTAGGTTGCCAAAGATTAGCCTGGATAAAATGAGATGTCTACACTAATTAATTTGATATTGGATTCATTAATTAATGATTTGGTGTTGATTAATGCTAGGTTGGCTTCATTTTGGTGTTTTGGTGGTGCTAAAATTTTTACTAGCTCTTAGTGTGATATTTTTTCCTTAATTTTCCACCATGATAGTGTTGTGAAAAGTTCATAATACTTTCTAGGGAAATTAGGTTAAAATCCAAGATCAAAAGGTTTCAATCTTGAACCAATCGAGATGCACTAGATGCAGTTGGAGGTTGTAGCACTTAACTCTTCAAATTTGTTACCATGGTGCAACATCAATGGCAGCAAATAGTTGCTACATATTTGCTGTTATTTCAAAGGTTTAGTGGGAGGAAGATGATAGAATCCAAGTTGAATTATGAAAGCTTAGTAGCAACCATGATTAGAGGCAAATCCTACCTAAAGTAGGAAAGTCCATTTTATGCCAACCTCTCATACTTGACTAAGATTAACTTAATTTGGGTTTTCTTAATATTTTAAATCTAATATGAACAGCTTATATAATCCAAAATTAAATTAAATAACAAAAAAAATTTGCTAAATGTTAGCTAAAGGTGGCACAATCACTTCCCTAAGAGGTTTAATCTAATCAGAACTCCTATTGATCATCACACTTAATTATCCAATTGAGTTAATTTTCTTAAATTGTTTAAGATATAAATTGGATGATGTAATAAACATAGAATTAAAATTTAATTAATTTGATTATTTGAAAAATATATTTAATTTAAATGATTAATCCTACTCGTAGTAGAGTTTGTTCCAATATGATTGGAACAAATGTTAATCATGTAAGAAAAATTGTTTTCTTAATTAAATTAAATATGGATCAATTGTTTAAGCATTGAAAGTTGGTAAATTGAATTGAAAACACATTTTGAATATATTCATAATTATTGTGGATGTCTTGGATGATTATGGACTAGGCCTAATATGATTGTGGATGTATGGTTAATTGTTTATGCTTATTTAATTTTTTAATTAAATAAGGTCTGAGAACCCTGCCTTATTTTTTAGAGTTGTAAATTCTTTTCTCATGTTATTCCCTTCAAATGTAACTTAAGGCTTCTTTGCTACTAATGTAATTAGATTACTAGGAATGTAAAACTAGGATTAGTTAGAAAAAAATTTTGTAACTCAAAGAGGGAGATCCAAGCAAAGGCACCATAAAACTTGGAGATTGCAAGAAGACTAGTGAAGATCTTCTGTGTAATCACTTAGAAATTGACCAAGTAATCTCTTTTGATGGCTTAAGAAGATTACATTAGTAAAATCCATAATCATCAAAGTAGTATGCATGATAGTATATTTACCTTATGCGATAATTTAAATGTTGTGCATGCTAAGAAAGATAAGACCTTAATTAAAATAAACAAATAAAATCCCTTATACATATTGAATCACATGTGACATATGATAAGACACTTTCCATTATTCATAACAAGATATCCAAGTTTTGGCCATGGAGATTTGTTAAGTCACTCAAGGTCCCTTTCATCCACACCACTTAAGTTATGAATAATGGGTCTTACTTAACTAATGTTGTGTTGTTTGGATGGTTACAAACTTGATTCATGGCATTATAGGTGAACACTTGGCAAAATGTACATGATATATTTAAGCAAGGAGTTGCCACCTAATTAATCTAGGAGTTGCATAAAGATGTAATTGGTAAGCTATGATACTACCTAATTAGGCTTGTTATGATTTATTGAATCACTCATGGTTTCAACAAATTGAAAAGGATCCCAACCCACTAGAAATACCTTAAAGAGATTTTCATATAATAGTGAGGGCTATTATTATGAAAAATTAGTGGGAAGATCAATAAAAATTTAATACCTTATCCTTATTGATTCAAAAAATGAATATCTAATTAATACTCATTTTTATACTAGGTTGTTGATGACGGTAATTAGAATAACTGTAATGTGAGGCATACTAGATGCCATATGCCCAAAGTGTTTGGATTGCTATATAAGTTTAAGAAATGTTCTTAATAGAAAGAAGGTAGTTGACTTTCACATGATTAAGCTAAATTAATCCATTGTTGAATTCAACCACTCGAATAATTGATTTTGGTTATGGATCACACTTATGTAATGACATAAGTTTGTTAAAGAATAATAGAGATTTAGGCTCTAATTAGTTAGTTCTAAGAATAAGCAATAAAGCAAAAGTTGTGACTGCTATTAATGGAACTTGTGCATTATCATTACCTTCAAGCATGACCTTGGAATCGAAAAAATGACTTTATGTTCATAGATTGTCCAAAAATATCATCTCAGTATCATACCTCACTGACAACAATGATTTTGAGTTTAGACTGAAAGGCAATAACTGCACCATCATTAAAGAATAGGCTCTTTGGGCTTGATTTAAACATGCCCTCACTTAACATAGATGTGAAGAAAGTAAAGAAGAATTACCTAACAAAGACCTATAATGGCATTGTAGGCTTGGACATGTCAATGAGACTCAAGTAGCCAACTTACACAAATAAGGTTATCTCGACCTATTTGATTATCAATCATATGGGACATGCAAATGTTGTCTCCTTAATAGATGGTTAAGACTCTTTTCACTGGTAAAAGTGAAGGGTCGATGATTTATTGGCCTTGATACATTATGATATATGTGGACCAATGAACACAATGGCTAGAAATAGGTATTCATACTCCATTACCTTTATCAATAATTGCTCTAGGTATGGTATATGTACTTAATAAAGTACAAGTACAAAGCTTTTGAAAAGTTCAAAGCGTTTAGGGCTAAAGTTGAGAAACAAACTGGGAAGAGAATTCTAACACATAGATCTGATTAAGTAAGAGAATACTTATGTAAGAAATTCTTAGGTCATCTTACAAAAAATGGTATTCTATCACAATAAACTCTGCCCTAAATTGCATAACACAATGGAGTGTCTAAAAAAAGAAATCAAACCTTGTTGGACATGTATCATTCCATAATGTCTAAGTCAGACTTTCTATTATTCTTTTGGGGATATTCCTTTGAAACTACTACCTATCTTTTGAATAAGGTTCTAACCAAATCAGTGGATAGACCTATATGATATGTGGCATTGTAAAAACCCATTGTTGTTTTATCATAAGATTTAGGGTCATCCAACTTATATGAAGCTAATAGTGTCTAATAAGCTTGTTGTTAGATTAGACAGGTGTAAATTTATGGGATATCTAAAAGGTAATTGTTTCAAAAACATAATCTTCTTTGAGAAAGAGTTTCTACCAAAAAAGTTTAGTGAGAGTAAAATTGATCTTGAAAAAATTCAAGAACCACAAATAAACATTTCATTGGAACTAGAGTTAAAAGATAAAACATTAAATGTTCCACTCAAAACTCAAGAAACATAAAACTTCAAATGATCTGGCATGATTAGCAAGCTCCTAAGAGGTATGAATTTCTAATGGACAGAAATGACTTACCTACTGATATTAAACCTCCTATTTATAAAGAAGAAGTGTCTAACATTAATTTTGAAAAATGGCTTAATGCCATAAAGTCTAAGATAGACGCCATGGATGTTAACCAAGTATGAACTTTCGTTGACCCACCCAAAGGGATAAAGCTTATAAGTTGTAAATGGGTCTTCAAGAGAAAGACTAATGTAGATGGCGACATGCAAACATATAAGGTCAAACTGGTAGCAAAAGGTTATAACCAAGTTAAAGGCATTGATTATGAGGGAACTTTTTCACCAGTTGCCATCATAAAATCCATTTGGATATTGCTTGTAATAGCCATATATTACAATTATGAGATATGGCAAATGGATGTTAAAATAGCATTCCTAAATAAAATCTACAAGAGAAGGTGTATATGACATAACTCGATGGTTTTATATCCAACTCAAAACCAAATCAAGTGTAAAATCCATATTATGGACTAAAGAAAACTTCATAAAATTGGAATATTAGATTCGATGAAACAATTAAAGAATTTAGCTTCAAAAATAATCCTAATGATCTATGTTTTTATTTTCTTAATAAATGGGTAGTCAATCACTTTTTTGTTTCTATATGTTGATGATATATTGCTTATGGGAAATGACATATGCTGTAAACCTCCAAGGTCTGACTATCCAAACAATTCTCTATGAAGGATTTGGGAGAAATAGCATTCTTTCTGGGAATTAAGATCTATAAAGATAGATTAAAATGAATGCCTGGCTTATCCTAATCCTTATACATATAGAAGGTTCTTTAAAGGTTTAAGTTAGAAAACTTTAAGAGAGGAAACTTGACTATGGTACATGGTATAAACTACTCAAAAATATTGCATATACGCCTCTTTTTCTTTGGATGATCGGAAATGGGAGCACGCTTAAATAAAAAATATAATGTTAGGTGGAGCCTTTGAGTTATCTCTTGGTTGGGATTTGGATTACATATGACAATATGAAGGGAAAAGAGATTGTCAGATGAATCACTCATCCAACTAGTCCTGAAAAGTTACCAAGAATTAACCATAGTTTTTGAGTCACCATCGACCATTTTGGGCTAGGCATGATCAAATGCCTATTGAAATAACATTCTGAGTGCAAAATTTGAAACATTGATTTCAAGGTTTATAAAGTCTAGAGATTCATTGGTTTGGTTCAGGAGTTGGTTACGCTTGGGGAAGGATTATCATCCCTTTGGTACCTGAAATCGATATCTGCTAACTATATCTCGCTTTGATTTCGGTTTAATTAATTTTACTTGGTAATTATTTAGATATAATCCCTTTTAATGTATGAATTTTTTTTTGTAAAAATTATAGATCCGAGTTTTGAAAGAAAATTTATATCGCTATAGTTGCGAAGGTGTGAGGAACACAAGGATTTTAGCGAAAATTAATTTTTAAATCAAATTTTGAAAACTTGGATATTCCATGTTAGGCACTAGAGAAATACCAACATGGAACATTGGCTTGTAAATTTTTTTTGAAACAATTTTCAATATCAATGCATAATAGTCAACACGAAAGGAAACATGTTTGTAAGATGAAAAAGAATATAATAAAGTCATAGAGAAATAAACACACAAAAGAATATAAAAAAAAGGGATGATCGGGATTATCTCATAATTGTCCTTGATTATTGAAGAATAACCATAATCACAATATTGAGACGTGTTTGGATTCAGTGATAATTTAAGGGACGAAAAAAATTTTAATTGAAACAATCCAGGATGTTTGGGAGAGAGAAAATTTTTAGATTTTTGAAGAAAAATGAGGTTGGACTATTGTTTCAGAGAAGTGGAGTTAGAATATCCCCAAAGATGAAACTTTTTGATGTTTTATGAATACAATTAGGAATCTCAAATAAATATGAGAAAGTGGAAATTAACATCTTTGTTATGAAAAATAGGGTTGGAGTATCCCTAAAGATGAAATTTTTATGTTTCGAGAAAATGATTATCTTAAAAAGAGGTATTTTTAAAATAAAAAATCAAAGATTTGAATAAAATATATTTTTGTCCTAAGCCTTGATCCTAGCTTAAAGGGCTTGCATTATAAAGGAATCAATCAGATGCATCTCAAAACATTCGAACGTCTCTATAAAGGCATTTCAAAAATTAGTTTAAAAATAAAGAATAGCATCATGTCGTCTACATTTTCAAATTTAACCCGAGTTCATCCAAAGGCTTTAGGGGATAAATGAGGTACCATTAGAAAGGTAACTCAGCAAGGATCAAAATAAAATATTTCAAAAATCTAGAAAATCACTTTTTAGGAGAAATTAATTTTTGAAATTAGGCCTGTCTTGGCAGTAGCAACATGTACAAGGAATAGGGTGTGATAGACTTTGAAAAATCATTTTGGACTCATTTGGAATATTAAATCATAAACAATACCCTTCTGGAAATGGAATTTTGCAAAATTTCTAGGAAAAATATTTAAAATTTATAGATAAATCACCTTATGGACCGAAACAGTCGAAACAGAATATAATACACTAGTTCTAGGGTATTTCGGATAGCAAAGGTTTGAAAAATCCTAATTATTTCATCCAAAATGATCAAGGAAAAGAAGACAATATTGGAAAGGTATTTCGATGCACTTTAAGGAAAAAATATCATAAAATTTTGGAAAAATCATTTATGGTTTGAAAATAATTTTTCAAACTCAGACTATAGTGCTGTTAGAACAAAAATGGAGGACTATTCAATTTTTTGGGTTCCTTAGGAGTTGAATTCGACCTATGGACGTTCGAACATCCACAACACAAGGAAAAGAATGACATAGCATCACGAGTTCATTCCATAATCTTGAAATAGTTTATGATGATGAAGCGACCCATTAACTATGCCACCACGAAGGTGTTAAACTCAAAATCAAGGCTTAATATATTTTTTCTATAAAATAAAAGGGTCATTTTGTTTGACAAATATCATTTTAAAACTTATTTTACCATGAATCCAGATTTAAAATGTTTAATTTGTCCTTAAAATTGGAAGATCAACTTTATGAAAACATTAAATTCATGCTGTTTCCATCTATTGCCGGTAGCATGAACTTAACTTGGGGATTTTTTTGAAAATTAGATTTTTAGCGAACAAGCAAGCTTCTTGACAGAGATGTTATGGGAAAAATACAACATACACAAAGATAACAGGGATAACAGATGCAAACACACAAAGATGACATTTTAACATGGAAAAAATGATAAAAAAATGCAAGGAGGGGGCAAATAAGATGCATGGAAATGATAACTCCATCAATGGCATCAAAAAACAGGCTATGGAAGATGACATGAACAAGCTAAGCAAAGAAAAACATGCTAGAAGTTTCAAGGCAGCATTTTTGTGCCATAAGACTCCTTAAAATTCAAGAAAATACATGATCATACTCAATGCATGTTAGGAAGAACATTCAAGCATGTGTTAACCATGTAAATATAGGTGAAACATGACTAAAAATACATAAATAAAGGACTTCTTTGGTGACAGAATGAAAAAGAAGATGTTTGGCCTACCAAGCAACATCAAGGCATCAAAAGAACATCAAAATCCTAAGATTACCATAACCAAGACAACACTAATGCATGAAAGTCCTAGGGTGGTCATGGTAACAAAAATAGTTCACTGAAATGATGCAAGTGCTAGAAATGAGAAAAAAATAAAGCTAGAAAAGAACATATACCAAAACCCTCAAGCTTTGGCCTTTTTCATTGAGCAATAACTTTAGGCTCACCTTTTTTCTTTTTTTCTTTTTTATGTTGATGTGCAAGGAAATTATGAAGAAAAAGAGTTTTCCAGTAGAGTGTTCATGAAAGGAAGTTTTAAAAGGAAGGATGAAAGGAATAGAGGGTCTTGGAAGTGTTTTTGGCAGTGATTTTAAGTAGCAACTAGACTAAAATAAGGTTAAGGGTAAAAGGCAATAGAATAGTGTTTTTTGAGTCTTTTTTTTTAAGGTTATTGGAGGGTTTTTTGGAGATCACTAGAAAATAATTAATAGATGGCTCAGCTAGCTTTAGCCCTTTTTTAAATTCAAGGTTTAGCCAATGCTTTGTGGAAACAAAGCAAGGGCATTTTTGATCTTTCATTCATACACTAGGGGATAACTCCAAGGACTATGCTTAGCTACTCTCCATTGGTTCTACCATGTAGAGTAATAATGCAGAAAGGCTATAACAGTCTACAACTAGAGAAAAGCCTAGCATGCCCTCTGACCAACCATATATTTCAAAAAAGAGTCCCTTGTCATTAGCTATTTGGGCCTTAAAAATTTGCTTAAGTCCAATCACGAGCCCATAGTTGAGGCTTGGTTTAAATTATAATGATTTTTGGTGCTAGAAATGTGTTTGAACAAGATTATCAAATGTTGAAAGATGGCTTGAACTGGGCAAAAATATCTTGGCGTATCAATAAATAAGGCAACTTTTACCCATGAGTATCGATATAATGAAGTAGCATCGATACCAAGAGCAAAAAAATTGTTTCTATTCTCGAGATTTAGAGGCATGTATCAATACTTCATGAATTTGTATTGATACTCCTGATTCTATATCATATAATTTGCCAAAATCACAATTTTAGTTGCTACCAAGGCTTGTATCGATACAAACACACTAAATATCAAGACTACACCTTAGGTATCGATACCAACCCTCTTCTATCAATACTACATGTGAAAATTTGAATTTTTGGCAATGTGAAAGCTTCGTATCAATACTTATACTCCAATATGACTTGCACATATCTTAGGCTCATTGAATGCCTCACTTTAGTTATAAACAGTGGAAAACTGACCTGCATTTATCTTAATGACTTTAGTGATAGCCTGAATAATGACCTTCGATGCCTTATTTTTACATTTTTTCTTTAATATGACCCATGGGTATTTTAACTCTTCCCAAAAAAAATTTTCACCTAGCACTGTGTCGCCTAATAGTGCCTGGCAACAAAGCAATCAATAGCCATCCTCATTTTTATTTTTTATTTTTAATTTTTTATTCTTTCATCTTTGGGTTATGTCTCAAGATGCCAAAAATTGGCTCAAACAAAATAAGGTATCTATAGAAGGTGATGTGTCCTAAAACATCGCATGATAGTGCATGGATGGATAAGATTACATATGACTCAATAGTTGGATGATCATGTATGCCATGTTATGTACTAGACCTAATGTTTTGTATGCTCTAAGTATCACGAGCAAACTATAGCAATCCTATTAAATCTTATTAGATAGATGTGAAGAATATCCTGAAGAACTTATGGAGGACTAAGGATATCTTTCTTGTTTATGGAAGGGCTAATCTCTGAGTAAGGGATACATTAATGCTAGCTTCCAATTAGATTGGGATAACTATAAGTCACAAAGCGGTTTTGTATTTACCCTTAATAGTGCTATAGTTAGTTGAAAAAGTTTCACAATAGGCTACAACTACAAACTCAACGACTTAAGTTGAACACTTCTCTATGTGTAAGGTGAAGAAAGAGGCAGTTTAGATAAAAAAAGTTCATCATTGAACTTTGTGTGGTTCCAAGCATTGTTAATCCATTACGTTTTATTGTGATAACAATGAAGCCATGGAGCAAGCTAAGGAACTAAGGTCTCATCATAAATCCAAGAATGTATTGCCGTGGTATCACTTCATTAAAAATGTAATAAAGAGACATGATGTTAGTGTGGAATGAGTAACTATAGAAGACAATATAGTTGATCTTTTCACCAAGGTTCTACCCCAGTAGGAACATGATCACCATATAAAGAGTATAGGAATTAAACATATAGGTGATTAGCTTTAATGCTAGTGGGAGATTATTGGTGTAAGCCTTACAAGCCAATCATGTTAGCTTGTAATACACTAACATTTACAGATTTCATGTAATAAACATTATATCTATTATTAATGTTAATGAGGTACTTTTTTATCCATAAAATTGCATTTGAATAATTTTTATAAATATCTTATGAAATAAAGCCCATAAAACACATTGTCCTTGTAAAAGAATTCCAGTGAGTTGTAATTATAGGATCCTTATGCATTACAGTCATGTTTCTAAAATGTTCTTCATCATAGTATTGACAACAAAGGGCATTAACTATGCACAAAGACTGGTATATGATAAGCCTTCATGTGTTTGATTCATGCAACTAATTTCATAAGTTAATGTCTAGGGATACATGGGGATATGATATGGGTGCTTGTTATGAGAATAAGTTCGCTAAACTTAACCCCGCCATGAAAGTTCTATTTGGTATTTCACTCAAGTTTCTATGGAAAATAATCTCATGTGTCAGTAGTTTAAGTGGTCCCCAGTCTTATGACACCAGGTCACCTTGTATATGAATTCTCATACTTAAACTTCATCACGAATGGGTTCATAATGGATGGATACCAAAATAAGGATGGTTTGGGTATAATATGAAACCTAATAAATGTCAGTAAGTGTAGATACCTAATAAGGGTGATTTGTATTGATACATTTGAGGGTTTTGAGCATTGTATCGAAACATTGATGCATAGTGTCGATACATCCATTTAAATCCTTAGTAAAATGTTTTTTCTTTGCTTGAAATTGACTCAAACATATCTAAAAAATATTCCAAGTATAAATGTGCATTTAGGAACATATATTTTTAAGAAAATAGAAACTTAGTTTTATTTTCAAAATATTTTTCAATTTAATAAAAGTACTAAGTTGGAAATAGTTGAGTACAAATCAATTTAGCTTAAGTTGTATGTTATATAAAAACTAAAATTAACTCAAAGCTAACATAATCCCCCTTTTTGATATAACAAAACTTAAGATAAATTTGCTTGTTAATGACTCCTCCTAAATTTTTTAGATTTGTAAAGAAAAACTGCCCCTCCCCTCAATAAAGGCAATGATTTTCAAAAGTTTTAACTTGAGAAAATGGGGTCCTTTAAAGATACAACATTTCAAATCTATATTGCCCATGATTTTTATAATTCAAGCTGCAACATGTAAAAATGTTCAATATCATGTTATTTGAGTTCCAACACAATAATATAATCATCATAATCAAGTGCATAATAATATCATCATATCAATAGATGGAAGATAAATTTAGCAAAGCAAAACATATTTGGCAAATTTATGGCATTTCTCCTTCTTTTTGTTATATCAAAACACAAGAAAGATCAATTCAAAGTAATAGAGAAAATGCAATTATAGTGTGCACAAGCAAAGATGATTCATTGAGAATAAATTATTAAATAGAGTCAACAAAATAAGCAAAAGATGTCTAATGGAATGAAATCCTAAAAACATAAAAGTGATCCTAAAATTAGCCTAATATGACTATTTGTCAGTGGCTGGAGGATCCTTAGCATATGGAGAAAAAGGTGGAAGAGTATGAGTAAAGGCCATCGAGAAGCTATGGAATTGCTTGGTTAACACCTAATGACTATGCTCTAGACAACAAAGGCTAGCATCAATGGAATCGAAACGGTGATCCCAAGAGTCAAAGCATCTCTCCCATGTATTTAGACATCCTATGATGGAATCATACATATGTTGGAAGTCCATGGGCATAGATAATGAGGTGTCAGGAGCCAGGTGTGGAAGAGGCGCATCATGCTCCATATCATCATCATCACTGTCAACAGAAGTGGGAGCATTCAGTTGTTCAAGCAATGGAGGCAGTTATTGGTGAGCCCTAGGAACGAAGTTGACACCTTGAATGTCATACTCGACAAGTTCTATGGATTTGCCTCCAATATAACTGTAAGAAGATACCATAACCTTAGGGTCACAAAAAAGATCAAGACCTTGAATGTCGAAGTAGTAGATCAATGTTGTGCCATTTAGGAAGCTATCATAACCACGAACACAAAGAACAAGGTTCACAAAGATAAAATAGGCTAGGTTTAGATGATTCCTAGTTTGAATCCTATGGAGCCACTAATAGTCAAAATCACTAATCAAGGTGTGTTTGGTGCCGTACAGATAAAGCATATGGGAAATGATAAGATGAAGGAAGTGATCAATTGGAGGAAGAAGGGTGGCTTTGTTATGTGGGGTACGCAAAGTAGTAGGTGCTAGACCTTCGTTGATTAAACCATCATTTGAGAAACCATCGGTAATTGTAAAGGAAGCAGGGTTAACAATGAGATCTTGTACCAAAAGATAAGATCGAATAGCAATGACACAGTCATGATCATTAATTACAAGTAAGGCATTGCTAAAGAATGCACAAATAAAATTCTCACAAACTGAAATGTTGAAAGAAAAAATTTGGTCCATGCAAAGAAGTTAAAAGTTTGAAAGTAGGGATAAGCAATGGACTGAAGATAAGGGAATCAATAACTCAACATTATTGGATAGGCGTACGAGCATGGATAGTAGTGAATCACTCTCGAGCCCGTGCATCCCAAAAACATAAGTCAAAAAATGATTGATTTTGGGTTGAAGGTGGTTGACGAGCAAAAGAACTGGAAGCATAAGTGACTGGCCCTTAACGACGGGTGATTTGCTTGGTCTTTAGAGGCATGGTAGTGTTTTAAGGTGGTTGAGGAATTTTATCGAGCAAGTAGTGACAAGGTAGAACTAGATGCTGGTTCAGACAAACTAAGGAGAAGACAGATGATGAAGCATTTGAAGTGATTTAGAAAAAAATTGGATGAAGTGGAAGTAGGTTCCTATAAAGTTTGTAGAAGGTAATGAAGGTTGCCTAAGGGAGGAGGTCAAGTTGATGCTACTAGGGATAGGTCACCTAGACACGATAGGTTACTGAGGAAGGGCTGTGTGAGGAATGTGGTCGAGCAGGTGGTAGGCAGAAAGTTTTGGTGGCAATGTGGTGTACTTTTAGAGTAATTTTGGAACCTATTGCAATAAACAAGGATGGGAAGGATTAAAAATGACAAAAAAACTCAAAATTTTAAAAGAAATTTGGATGAATTTTGATTGGTTTGAAAAGAAAATGGTTAGGGTTTGAGTTAAAAAATTTGGATAATTTTAATTGGTTTGAAAAGAAAATGGTTAGGGTTTGAGTTAAGGGTTTTGTCAAATTTTTGTTGTTTTAGGTGCTGCTAAATTAAGTTTCTGAAATAAAATGGTGAATTTTATGAAAAACAACTGTTTGGGATTAAAGATTTTATGAAAAGATAAAGATTGGATGAAGTGTGGTGATTGAAAAGTGATATAGTTAAGAAAAACAAAGTGAATAGTGGCTAAGCCTCGATGAAATTAAAATTTCATATGCAAGGATTGCCTAAATCAATAGTCTGTATTGATACAAAAGAGAGAGTATCAATACACAATATCGATACTTAGAGTTAAGTATCGATACAAAAAATAATTCTGGGTTTTTCTATCGATACAATGAACTGTGTCTCAAGACATAAAACAAGTTTGGTTTGTATCGATATAAGTGGAGAGTATCGATACATAGAGTTAGGTATCGATACAAGGAACAATTTTGGGTTTTGTATCGATACCTCAAATTCGATCTTGACACTAGGAAAAAGTTTTTGCTGGTATCGATACATATAGCTTAGTATTGGATCATTTTTATTACTATGGTATCAATTTACAATTACTTATTGAAAAACATTTGAAAATGCAAATTTGAACAAAGTGTTAATATCAAAATCATTTAGCATGAACATCATGAATAACCACTACACATCAAAGTTTTAAGTCTTAGAAGTTACCCATCGTTTCTTTATTTGTCTAGAGCATCCATTTGTATTGCATTGCTCATTATTGCTTAACGCACCTACAAGAAACTTTCACTTGGTTTTTGGTACCCAAATTGCTTTGGATCTTTGAATGTTAGTCCCAAAGCCTCTTATTCCATTACGGATCCATACTTGTCTAACTTTAAATTATGTCTTTTTCTTGATAGGATAGGTATGCAACTTATGACCATTAAAGTTGCAAAGTGAGGACTTGGTCATATAAACTTAAAAAGATTTGTCTAAAATGATATTATTTTCTTGCTCCAAGCTTTCAATCTTTCTTTTCAAGTCAAAATTGACTTTCTCTAAGATGTTAATTTTTACTTGGAGTCATTACAATCATTTTTTAAATCTTTGTTTTCATTCTCCAACATAAGTTTTGATTTCAATAGTAAATCATTTTCAACTTTTAATTTTGAAATCATTTTCTTGTGTTTAGAGTTCATTTCTTCAAATTCAACTACAAGATCATCAAAAACATCTTGTAACTCATTAAATGTATAGGAATTTACATTTAAAGAATTTGAGGTTACCTTGGGCTCATCAAGAGCCATGAAACAAAGGAGGCCAATTTGGTCTTCTTTGGAGTCCCTATTACTCCATGTTGCTACAAATGCCTTTTTCTTTTTTTTTCAATAATGGGTAATCAGATTTGACATATCTTAATTTGTTGCACTTGTAGCACACCACCTTATTAACCTTTTTAAATTGGGATGATTTGCCCTTATCTATCTTCATGAATTCTTGGCAAATGTGATCATCTCCACATCTTCACCATCCTTATCATCATCATCCTCTTCCTTACTAATGGAAGTTTTCAATGCAACTCCAACTTTTCTTGGTTTCTCATTTCCATGACTTATCTTTATTTCGTATGTGAGGAGTGATCCGATGAGCTCGTCTAAGGCAAGGAAATTAAGGTCTTTTGACTCCTCAATTGCAGTCACTTCAGCTTCCTATAACTTAGAAAGGCTATTCAACATTTTCTTGACCATTTTCTTATTGGATACACCTTTTCGAGACCCTTTAAGCCATTTACAATGTTCATGAATCTATCGAACATCTCTTTGATGCTCTCCTCTGGTTTCATCTTGAACACCTCATAATCAAGAGTAAGCATGCGTATCTTGGACTCCTTGACTTGATTAGCCCCTTCATGTGTGATAGCCAACTTATCCCATATTTCTTTGGCATTATCACAGAAAGACACCTTATTGTACTCATTGGGACCTAATGCATAAATGCATGGCCTTAGCATTGAGTGACCCATCTTAGTGTCTTTCTCATCCATTCCCATTCTATATTTGAAACTTCAAGGTCACCTACCATCTTTGTTGGGATGAGTGGGCCTTTCATGATTATTTTTCAAACTTGATAATCATTTGCTTGGACAAATAGCCTCATCATTGTCTTTTAATACGTGTAATCTTCACAGTTGAAGAGATGAGGCCTCACGATTGAATGTCCTTCTTGGCCTATATTGAAAATATCACCACTAGCCATTTTCTTGGTCTTTTACAAATTTTTGCTTAAAGATTTTAAGCCACTAAGAATGAGACACAAGCTCTGATAATAATTGTTAGGACTTTTAGTGGTGAATTAAATCAAAAAAAGGTGAATTGATTTCACAAAATTTTGGTAAATTAGAACTTCGATAAATAAAATTAAGAAATCCAAACAATAAACTTTGTAGTGCAAGTTAGTGAATAGAAATAAACAATTAAAAACAAGGGAAAGAGAAGCAAACTCAATGATTTAGAAAGGTTTGCCTTCAATTGCCTATATCCTTTGCCTTGGCCTCACTTGCCTCAGATTTTCATAATTCACTGACTTGAATTGTCTACCTTTCAAGGACAATGTATAACCTTTACACTCCCTGTCTTTCAAGGCTAAGATATAAACCTCTACCCTCTATCTTTTATGGCTAAGATAGAATCCTCTCTCAATACTTTTGAAGGCTAAATCGAAACCTCTTTTACTTTTCTGGCTAAGTGGGAACCTTTCCTTTTTTAGAAGGATTTGAGTGTAAACAAATAAAACCTCTAAAGGTTAGGTGTTTACAAAAGTTTTGGCTCAAGAAAAATATATATCTAAAGATACAAAATGAAGAATATGAAGATAGGACGATTTAATCCTATACAGAGATAAACTACTTAGCAAAAATGCAAGATTGTACTTTAAGCATAATCTCTCTTCTCTTCTTTTTTTTTTTTTGTTGAAGGTGTTGGAGTAGGTTATTTATACCCTTGATCATAATTCTAGTTGTTGGGAACATTTGGTGAAGGAATATAATGGTTGGAGTCATCATAAATGTCATTTCCCGTTGTTCACCAAGATGTTGTATTGATACAATACCAAGAGTGTCGATACATGAGTAAAAAATATGACTATTATAGGCTTCTATATAGATACATGAGGTTTAGTATAGATACTTGTTATCTTGTATCGATACATACACACTTGTAACGATACATTTAGGGGTTTCAGCCAAACTTTGGCTACTACCAAGCAATGTATCGATACGTATAGGGTGAGTATTGATACTCACTGCCTTGTATCGATACATTTGAGGGTTTTGAGCCTAGTATCAATAATTGATGCATTATGTCAATACATTCATTTAAATCCTTTGTAAAATGATTTTTTTTGGCTTAAAATTGATTAAACATATCTAAAAAATATTCCAAGTATAAATGTGCATTTAGGAACATATATTTTTGAGAAAATAGAAACTTAGTATTTTTTTTCAATTTTTTTTTCAATTTAATACAAGCACTAAGTTGAAAATAGTTGAGTACAAATCAATGTAGCTTAAGTTATTTGTTATATCAAAATCGAAAATAATTCAAAGCTAACATAATTGATGCTTAATTGATGAAATTTAGATGAACTAACTTACCTTGAACTTAGGTAAGCTAAATGATTAATTGATTGAATTTAGAAGCTTACTTGGTCAATTGATGAACTTAAATGATTAAAAGCTTAATTGTCAACATGTTGGTTGAATTAAATCCAAGCTTGTTTTCTTGTGTTTGATTGTTAATTGATGTGAAATTGATGTTTAGATTAGCTTAGGTGAATTTGGATATGTTGAATTTGTGTTTAAAATAGGTTTTTGATGACTGGTTATTAGAACTATAGGTTAGTATTATACATGTTTGATAAAATGCATGATAGTGTGTTAAGGATGTATAAAACCTTGTTAAAAAAATCCCCTAAAGGCAAGCTTTGGTTCATTTAATCAATAGGTGAATCGAGGTTTAGTTTTGTTTAATAAGCTCCTAATGAGTAGCATGGGGATATTAAATAAAATGCTTGAATTAAAGCTGATTTGGAGGTAAATAAAAATATTTTTAAGTATTTAAATATGCTTGGCTGAGTCAAAACTTGGTGAGCATTAATGTGAGTCATTAGGTAATGTTTAGGTGAGTCTAAATGTGTTGTTTAGTGTCATTTAGGTGCTGGTTTCAGCAAACGAGTAAGTGGCATTAGTATTCACTTAGTAAGAATAAATAATAAAGAATAAAAGACATTCCCATGACCTTAAAGTATATTGCCTATGTTGTAAAACATGTTTTTAGGTTTTGGCACTTAAAAGTCTCTACTATTTCCTCATATATGACATTTATAGATTCTATTTGGTCTCATTGTTGGACGTTCGAACATCAAAAATGTGTTTTAAAAATACGACAAAAGGTTTCATGATCACAAGTTACATTAGAGCTACTTTTGTAATCCAGCACAGTAGTCCCATAGAAAAGATATATTTTGACATGTTATAGGCCTTATAAATTTTTTTTAGTACTTCTTATACTCCTCATTGATTGGGCTCTGTAATAAGCTATTAAAACATTTAATTTAGTGATCAAATGAATACAATAAAATCTTAGAACACGATCTATTCACATAGCTTTATTTCAGTGTCTAATCAATATTACGAACCGAGTTCAATGATGATAATCATTTTTGTTTATTTTTCTCACATTTAAGATAAAAGTAAAATGAATAATCATTCCAAGCATGTATGGCTTGTCTGATGGGTATTCAGAATGAACAAAGAAGAAATTTAGGGAGGTAAGCTGGTTGGAGATACTATGCGATGCAGAAGTGTTTAATTAAAAAATTCACATGACAACAAAAATGATTTTTATAACATATTTTAAATATTTTTAGTTGAAGTATAGTAAGTCAGGATTCATTAGAACTTGGTTTGATGATTTTATGTGATGGGAATAATCTGAAATAAGTTTAGAAAGCTTGAATGGTCAAATATGTCCCTATTTCAATTTCTTCAAGTTTGATGTCTACTATCGAGGCATTCAGATGCCTTAGAATTGATTCTGGAAGTCATTTTTAATTTGTCAATACGTCTAAGTGTGTCCTATAAAAGGTCTCTACTGTCTCACATTAAAGCTTTCAAGTTGGATAAAATAAAGTTGATTTTTTTTAATATTGATTTCAAAATTGTGATTTTCTTCAATTTAGTCTTAGTGTACATTTTCATGATTACTTGTAAATTAAGTCAAATTTGATAAAAAAAATACTGAAAATGGAGTTAATAAGTGAGTAATTTTAGAGCCAAGAATTTTTTTTTGGAATTTTTCCTTTTTAAATTATTTTTGCTCTGATTCGATTGTAAATTTGAGTTAGTCTTGATAAGAGTTTTGGGATACATTTTATGTTAATACTTGTTTGATTTTAGAATAAATAAAAGAAGGATTATGATTGAATGCATATGATTATGATCGAAGAAAAACAAATTCAAATACGTGTGATTAGTTGGCACCAATTCTTAGGCATCATGAGAGGGATCGAATCTTTACTTATGGTGTAACTGACTCTTGAGCCTAACTTTATAGATCTCTGGTATACATAGATCATAAAATCATTCCTTTGGTGTTTCGTAACTCTTTAGTGAATGTGAATGATCACACATATAGCCAAAATAGACTAGTGGCAACTTATTAATCCAGTCACTCTCGTATTTCAGTAGAAAAGTTTAAACAAGCAACTTATCTGATCGACTGGGGCTCTATGATGATTCGAAGATTGTCTGCTCTGATATATTAAGGTTCGTATCCCAATATATTATGACAATGAGTGGTCCAGAGAGGATTCATCACCTTAAGTGATATAAGGGGACATATCTCACAAGTGTCTGGCCCATGTTAACTCCAAGCTTTGGCTAAGGTAATACCAATTATGGAGTTAGCACATAAGGGTTGCACACTAACATAGAGTGGGTTAGGAGTAGACACTGAACCATGCTCTAGCTAATTCCTGGATATATGATGAAAGGATCAAATTGCACTAAGATACTAAACACTAAAAGGCTTGTCAAAACCATATTGACACTCCTTGCATATTGGGTGACCATGATGCATTACTAAATGCCAATCTTGGTCTGTAAATATAAATATTCTTCATTGAGAATTTCATATTTATTGTTGACTTGATGGGGGCCTTATAGGTCACATATTAGTATATGCCCTAGATCCAATCAGATTGGATAAGGCATATAATAGTTAATAATGCAATCAGTTTAGTTAATGATTCAAGGTATTTCTTCATGTTAGTGGTGTGATTGATAATCACTCAAGATTAATTGCATAAATCCCATGAAACATAATGGCCTTGCAAAGTCATTAACAAGTTATAAAGATGAGATCTTTATGTATCAAAGTCGTGTTTCTAAAAATGCTCCTACTTATTGTATTGTCAAGACAAGGCATTGAGAATGCACAAAGGCTAACATATGCTAAGCCTCCACGCAACTAATGCATGCGACTCTTTGATCTCATGAAGTTAAAGTATAGAGATACTTGGGGATATCATATGGGTGCTTATTTTATGAAAGCAAGTTCACTGAATATGGCTTGTACAAGAACTCCATTTGGTGTAAATCATTCAAGTGTCTATAAAATATATTCTCGTGTACTAGTTGTGTATATTAGTCCTCAGACTTGTGATACTAGGTCATCTTGTGTGGGGAGTGTCCTGCTTCGATTCCATCACAAACGGATTTACAATAGATGATGCTTATGGCAGGGTGGTTTTGGATATAGCATAAATCATACAAAGGTGAATAAATGATCCGGAGAGGATTCACCACTCCAAGTGACACCGGAGACATATCTCATTTGTTATTGTCTTTGGTTAACTTGATAAAGTCATCGGTCGATGCATTAATTAAGTACACATCATGCATTAGCCAAAGACTTTATTAAGTTAACTAAAGCCAAGAACAAATAAGATATGCCTCTGATATCCCTTAGAGTGGTGAATCCTCTCTAGATCACTCATCCACCTTCACACGATTCATGTCATACCTGAAACCACCTTACCATAAGCATTATCTATTGTGGACCCATTCAAAATGGAATCAAAGCATTACCCTCTCCATACAAGATGACTTGGTATCATAAGGCTGAGGACTAATATACATGACTAGCACATGACAACATATTCCATAGATAGTTGAATGACTTATACCAAATAGAGTTCTTATATGGGCCATGTTTAGTGAACTTGAATGACTTATTTTGCATTCAGATCATTTTTTGGTTCAAGTTTGTCGGTCTTTATTTGTTGACTTTATTGGTCAAATCAGGTTTAGTAATGTTAACTTTGAATTCAGTTTTGATATAACAAATAACTTAAGCTAAATTAATTTATACTTAACTTGGTATTGTGTTAAAATTGAAAAACATTTTGAAAAGTACTAAGTTTGTATTTTCTTAAAAATATATGTTCTAAAATGTATATTATACTTAGAATATTCTTGAGATATGTTTGAGTTAATATCAAGTCCAGAAAACTCGTTTTACAAAGGATTTAGAAGGTATACATCGACACAATGCATAAATGTATGATACTATGCTTAAAACCTTCATTTGTATCGATATTTTTAAGCATGTATCAATACATTACAGTAAATATCGATATTCACCCCATATATATGGATTCATGCTTAGCAGTAACCAAGGTTTAGCTGAAACCCTTGAATGTATCAATACAGATGTGTCTATATCAATGCAGCTTGGCAGATATCGATACTTAGCCCCCTGTATCGATACAACAAGCTATAACAGTCACTTTTTTTATTCTTGTATTGATACCATTGGTATTGTATCCATACTATAGCGTAGGTCTGAATGGAAACAAGCATTTATGAAGGCTACAATGGCTTTCCAACCACCACATTAAATGCCCAACATCTATAAATTAATTTCAAACTATAAATAGAGGTTCCCAACAGTTAAAGAAGCAAGAGATACAAAGATCAATCAAGCATTAAACAAAAAAAGCTCAAAAGTCTTCGAATTCTTCATTTACTTGTATTAAATTTATACTCTTCCAAGTCTATTTGTATCTCATTCACCTTATACTTAAATTCCAGCAAACATCCACCTACTAGAGGTTCAATTTGTTTACAAAATACTTCATTCATATCAAAGAAGGGGTTATGTGAAAGTGAGTGAAAATATTTGAGAATTTAAGGTAGAATTCTCAAAGGGAGTAAAAGGTTCTAGCTAAGCCTTAAAAGATAGAGGTGTAAGGTTATACCTTAGCTTTAAAGGTAAACAATTTGATTAGTGAATTGTGGAAATCACCTTGGTAAGAAAGTACCAAAAAAAGAGGACATAGGTGCCGAGTTGAAGGACTGAAACTCTATACATTGATTGTTTGTTTTTCTTACCTTAATTCCTTTTATGTTCAATTTACTTCAAATTTATCAAGCTTTTGTAGAACCAATTTACGCCCTCGTGGTTCAATCTTTTCTTTAAGCTAACAATTGGCATTAGAGCTTTGGTCTCTATTATAAGTTTCACAACCTTGAGAAAAGATCCTTGATAACTCAAAAATATAGAATGCAAACATAATGCTTAAAGCCTCAAGAAACTCACAAGAGTTAAAATGCCAAGATGAAGTTTGCTTCATGGCATTTGAGACAAATGCAAATGCTATGGGACTTGAAGGTCATTCCATCATGAGAGCTCCACTCTTTAATGGTGAGAACTACTCGTATTGAAAGATAAGGATAAGGCTCTTTATCCTAGCAAATGACTATGAAGTATGGAAGATCATTGTCAATGGACTGCTCATCCCTAAGAAGAGAGTTGGAGATTGTGTTGTGCCATAGGAAGAAGAAGAATGGGATGAACAAGAGACTAGAATGGCATAATTAAATGCCAAGGCCATGCACACACTATATTATGCTCTTGGTTTAAGTGAGTACAATAGAGTCTCACTATATGACAATGCCAAGCAAGTGTGGGATAAGTTAGCAACCGCATATAAAGGAACAAATCAAGTCAAGGAATCCACAATAAGCATGCTTACACTTGACTATGAATTGTTCAAGATGAAGGTAGATGAAACTATCAAAGAAATGTCGAATAGGTTCATGGATATTATCAATGCGTTGAAGGCACCTAGAAAGACCTATCCAAATATAGAGATGGTGAAGAAGCTACTCAATATTCTTCTCAATTCTTGGAAAGCAAAAGTGACAGTAATTAAAGAATCCAAAGATCCCAACACACTTTTCTTGGCTTCTAACCTATGAGATGAAGATCAAGCATGGATAAGAGCCACCAAAGAAGGCAAGTGTTCCCTTTAAAACAACCACTCCTAGTGATGATGATAATGAGGAGGGGGTTGAGGAAGATACAGAAATGGCCATGTTTGTAAAAAGATTTAACAAATTCATGAGAATGAACAAAGCATGAAGACCTCCTAGAAAAAAAATGCTAAAGGAAGACTCAAGCTAGAAAGAGAAAGCACAAATCATTTGCTATGAGTGAAAGAAACTGGGACACATTAAATTTGAATGTCCAATGTGGAGGAAGCCAAACCCAAAGAAGCAAAAGAAGAAAGCTATGGTGGCCACGTGGAGTGATAGTGACACATTCGATAATGATGATGAGAAGGTGCCCAACCTATGTCTCATGGCTCATGATGAGCCTAAGGTATCCTCTAATGCTAATCCTTACTCATTTGATGAATTAGCATTAGAATTCAAAACCATGAATTTAAAATATAAGAAAATAATTTCTACACTTAAGGAAGAAAATGAAACATTAAGCATGACAAATGACGATCTTAAGAAGAAAGTAGATGAGTTACAAGTCAATATTGATGATCTAACCAAGAAAAACACAAACTTGCATAACTCATTTACAAAGTTTTATATGGCATAACAAAAATTGAATAATATGGTAGAAACATAAAGAGTATTCTCTGATAAAGATAGTTTGGGCTATAATAGAATTCAAAAAGAAACTTACTTCAAGAATTTTTTTTATGACACAAAACAAATCATTTGATGCATCTAGCATATGTACTTATTGCCATAAACTTGGTCATACATTTCACACGTTTTCTTTAAAGACTATTACTTGTAGAGGCAAGCTTATTAGGAGGGTATAGGTCCCTAAGGGTGTTAGTACATCTCAAGATACGGCTACCAAAATAAAATTTATTCCAGAAGGCATAAGAATTATGAGCACTAATACTTGAGGACCCAAGAAAATTTGGGTACCTAAAAAGAAAACATGATTTTGTGGTTATGTGAGGAAGAGCATTGCTTCAGGGCAAATTCAATCAGGGAGAATTCTTGGTACCTTGATAGTGGATGCTCAAGACACATGTCCGATGACAAAAATCAATTCTTGGAACTAAGGCCTAAAGATAGAAGAAGTGTTACTTTTAGTGATAACTCAAAAGGACAAATTAAAGGTATTAGAACCATAGGTAACGATTCTTCATCCAACATTGAAAATGTTCTATTTATCAAAGGTCTCAAACATAATCTACTTAGTATTAGTCAATTGTGTGATAAAGGCATGAAAGTTATTTTTGAATCGATGAATTATCAAGTTGTTGATGTTAAGTCAAATAAAATTATTTTTATAGGACATAAAGAAGGAAATGTTTATGTTGTGCATCTAGATGACTTGTCTTCTCAAAACGTTTTCTTTTTGTTATGATGACCTGTCTTGGTTGTGGCAGAGAAGATTAGAATATGCTAGTATGAATGTAATTTTCAAACTATCTAGAAAAGACCTTGTTGTTGGATTGCCAAAAATCAAATTTGATAATGATAGAATATGTGATACATGTGTTCAAGGGAAACATAGGAGAGCTTCATTCAAACCAATTAATATTGTTTCAACTACTAGAGTATTACAACTTATTCATATTGATCTCTTTGGTCCTACTAAGACATTAAGCTTAGGAGGTAAACAATATAGGTTTATTATTATAGATGATTACTCTCAGTTTACTTGGGTTCTTTTCTTAAGCTCTAAAGATGAAGCCTTAGAAAAATTCATTACTTTTTGCAAAATTATCCAAGATAAAAAAGGTTATTCTATTTCAACTGTAAGAAGTGATCATGGAAAAGAATTTGAAAATCTTGGTTTTGAAAATTTTTGTAATGAAAATGGCATTAGCCATAATTTCTTGGCACCTAGAACTCCTCAACAAAATAGAGTTGTTGAAAGAAAAAAATAGAACCTTGGAAGAAATGGCTTGTGAAAATAATTTACCAAAGTATTTTTGGGTGGAAGCCATTAACACTTCTTGCTACATTATAAATAGAGCTATGGTCAGGCCACCTAAAGAAAACTCCACATGAACTTTTTAAAGGAAGAAAACCTAACATTAGTTGTTTTTATCTTTGTAGATGTAAATGTTTTGCACTAAATAATGGAAAGGATAATCTTGGTAAATTTGATTCAAAAAGTGATGAAGAAATTTTTCTTGGTTATTCAACAAATTCCAAAGCTTATAGAGTGTTTCATAAGAGAACCTTGATTGTTGAAGAGTCAATACATGTTATATTTGATGAAGCTAAGTCAACCTTAAGGAAGGTATCTCTTGATAATAATGATGTAGAGATTTATCAAGAACAAGCATCACACAAGGAGCAAGGACAAACATGCAAAATCAAAAAGCTTCAAAAGAGGAAGAACTACATGAGCCAACTCAAGTAGAAAGGGAAAAAAAATCATCCTAAAGAGTTGACTTATGTCAAAGAATGTGAGATAATTGGTGATCCTAAGCAAGGGGTAAGAACTAGATCATCTCTTAGAAATGCATGCAATTATGTAGCTTTT